>CAUYQG010034435.1:0-19883 GCA_963574415.1 Tarsius wallacei | reverse complement strand
GTTCCGGCTACTCGGAAGGCTGAGGCGGAAGGATCGCCGGAGCCCAGCAGGTCGAGGCTGCGGTGGCCGGGAGCGGCCACTGCACTCCAGTCTGGGCGACGGAGTGAGACGCCAACTCAAAAAAAAAAAAAAAAAAAAAGAAATAGAACAAGCCCTGTCCAACCCAGGTCTATATGTTGATCCTCCCAGCCAGCTGCCTGGCCAGTCCATCTCTGCTGCTTTAAATACATTAATGAAGGCTTGTGGGGGTGTGAGGGGGGAGGTACAGCCCATCTCTATGGGAACCAAAGAGAACCTGCATCCTAGGCAGGTTAAAAATTTGAAGTCAGCACCTGGTAGATGCCATAGGCAGGAACAAACTGGGGCCTTCCAAAAGCTGAAAATGATAGATGGGAGGATGGATTCTGTTTAGCCCTTTGAGTTAATTGTTAATTCCTAAATCTTGAAGACACATGAAATGCAGAAATTCAGGTGTTCCTTCCTCCCCTGTGGGAAATGGAACTAACAGTTGCAGGAGTATTGGTGTAAAAGCCCATTTAATCCACATATTTATTTGGAGAGGAATCCAAAGCTATTGGGCTATAAAAGCTATACAGACTGTTCAAAGGTTAAGGTAAAGATGTAAAGCCTAAAATCCCAATTTTGTAAAAGGGGACATTTAGACTTCAGAGGTAAGAAGAGACAAAAATAAGGTATGTGGGCAGTTGGACAAAACAGGAAAGGGACAGTCTGTGCAAAAATACGAAAAATATCTGTAAGTTACCTTTTTGAAAGATGGTACTGTTTGGAAAGTTAGAATGCATTTCTTTGATCTTTAACTCTACCAAAAGTATCACTTTGACGTGAGAGAATATTTGGATTGAAAAGTTGAGGCACTGTCCACAGCTCATCTAAATGTGGCGATTCATATCCAAGGGAACAGAATGAATCAGTTTCTTAGCTGTGTCATGATATTTTAAGGAACATTGTCGGAGGGATGATCTTTAAGGGCACTTTTGTTAATTTTAAAGATATGGGGTATAATTCAGGATTAGGTATACAAGTGGAGGTTATACAGGTAAAGTTTGGGCCTCCCTTTGTCCCCTACTTTGAGGTTTGAGATCAGGTAACTTTAAGAGTACTTTTAAAAGAGAAAGTGAAGACCCCTTAAGAACAGAAACCTGAGCCACAAAGCTGATAATTTTAAGAAAAGGATACACAGACACATGTTAGAACAGAAGAAGTGGATCCCAGAAGGATGCATAGAGCATGATTCCATTTATATAAAGTCCCCAAAGAGGCAAACATGAGCAATATGTTGTTTAGAGGTAAATACCTAGATGATGTAACTATCGAGAAAAGCAAGGCAATGATTACCAGAAAAGTCCAAGTGGTGATTCCTCCTGCATGGGGAAGGTGGGCAGGGGATACAATTAGAGAGGTTAGCTGTGGCAGGCAGCCATGTTCTGTTGTCTAGGGGAATCACGGCTACAGGGAAGTTTGCCTCATTTGATTGCTCTTTTAAATACATATATGTACAGGGGAATCAAAAAAATGTATACACATTTTAAGAGATGTTATCTATTTTTACTTTCTGAAGTTGAATTCAATTACGGTAGCAATGTGTAGTATAACTTTCGCACAACCGCGCTTCTGCCATTTTCTTTGACTGTCCTGCCTGTTGCATGGTAACACTAGTATTCATTTGATTAATGCCATCATTTGAGCGAACGTCATACTTAAAATGTGTATATAGTTTTTTGACACCATATATATATATATTCATCATTCATCTGAGGTATATTTTACAATAAACCAGGGGAGGAGAATAAGAACATGAAACTATCATAGACATTAACATTTTAAATAAATAATAAGCCATGCCTTACCAACAAGGGTACCTGCATGATCAATGTTTATATACCCAACCCTGAAATGTACCCCACATCTTTATAATAAAAGTTAAAAAATAAATAAACAATAAGCCAAAAATAATAGCGGCTGACATTTTTATGACACTTACTGTATACCTGTCATTTTTTAAACACCCTCAAAAAATTCTAACTTTAATAAAAGCTGAGCTTCAAGACAATGTCTGCATATTATTATTTTGCCACTAAAGTTTTGATTTTCTTATTGTCTTTGGCCATGAGGTCTATCTCAAGGACAGGAAGTGTGGTGACCGGTCACATGGTCTGTTTAGCTGGAAGGGTGAAGCATAGCTCTTTTCCTCTTCCCAAGATGAAGACTAGGATGGGACAGAAGACCATAGGTTATCCAAAGAAATTCTAGTCCACCTTTCACCTGCCCTGCAGCCTTCCTCTTGAAGGTTGAGAGTTCTTAGAGTAACCTAGCCTAGCCTCGCTCTGTCAGCAAGTAGCGCTGAGTAGGGGTGAAATCTTTCCTAGTTGCCACAACTTTGGTGTCCCTCAGCATTTCTTTAAGCCATGTTTTGTAGCTAAGCTATGGTCAAACATTTCCTTTGCCAAGGTATGTTATAAAGACCATAGGTGCCTTTCCATTTTCATCTACAAAATTACGTTATAAATTAAATCTACTTTGAAGCCAAGGCAGGAGGATTGCTTGAAGCCAGAAGTTTCACACCTGCCAGTGCAACATAGCAAGACCCTGTCTCTACTGGAAAAAAAAAACAAACCCAAAACACACACACACACACACACACACACACACACACACACACACACACACTACTTTGAAGTCATAGATGTATAGTTGTTTTTAGATTCTGGCATATTTTCTGTGGGGTACATAGCCCCTGCTATGCTGCCCTCCCCCGTTCCAACCACCAGTTGAAAATAACAGCTTCTCCCCTCCCAATGTGGGAGCTTCTCTGTTCTCTCAATAAAATCTGATTTCTCACTTAAAAGAAAAGAAAAGAAAAGAACAGCTTCCCCTCCTGCCATCACATACATAAATGTAACTAACATTTATAGGCTGTTTTCTAGAAGCCAAGAATCATAGCAGCTGACATTTTTAGGGCACTTACTACATACCTCTCATTTTTAAAAAGTCTTTACATACACTGATTAATCCTTGTAATGCTCTAGCTGGCAGATATCCTGAAACACAGGGAGAGAGAATGACTTCCCCAATGTCACACAGCTAAGAAGTGGTGGAACTGTGATCTGAAACGGGGCAATCTCTGCTCCCCTCTCCTAGTGTTCACCATTCCACGGTGCTGCCTCAGATAACAAGTTAACTTTAGGGTTGTTACAAAAAGCCGGGAGATCAGCAAAAAAAAAAAAAAAAAAGTTAACTTTACAGGTGTGGTTTAATTTTTTCCACATTTCTGATGGTTTTATTATTCTCCCATTTTACGGGTGAGCACACTTTGTTTCAGAATTTTACATCACACAGGTGAACCACAGGGGGGAGCCACAAAAGTGGCTTGGACATGGGACCAGTGAAGTTCATTGCCCCTACCAGCACCCCCCAACACTAAGAAATGAAAAGACCTCCCCGTATCCCCCAATCTCAGGGCGAGTGGCTCCTGCCACAGGAAGAAATAGTAGGACCTCGACTGAGAACAGAGTGCAGACAAGCCTGTTCATGTGTTGCTAATTGCTTAAACACCATGGAAAGGAGTTTGTCTTATTATGGATGTTTTGGTGGGAAAGCTTTTCATACCATGCTGGCTGACTCTTGAGCCTTAAAGTAAACAACTACATCATCCTGTGTAGAGAGAGTCAGGAAAAGGAAACTCAGAAAATACCAAACTTCTGCAGCTCTTTTTTTTTTTTTTTAATATAAGTGGAGGAAGTGTTTGTGGGGGAGGGGGGGTTTGCTGGGGTCCTTGTAACAGAAGGCTCCATGATAATGACCGCCTTCCCAAGCTGTGTAACTCTGAAGAAATGTTTCCCACACCATACTTTCTTCTAAATTCCCTCTCTGTGACGTAAAGAGGAAAATCCACCCGCAAAACATGGCTAGAAAATTTTGTAAATCCACTAGAAAGCTAAGCTATTTCCCATCAGGGAGTGATAGAAAGCCCTCACTGCGAAACTATTCGGGTGACCGAACTGACCAGTCCCTGAGGTCCCCACATCCTGGAGCGCAGCGTCCTTACTGCCATCTCCGTGGTCCAAGAGTATGGTCAGCATTCTAGGCATCCCTCTTGCACTGGAGAACCTTCCAGACACACTCGGACTCACAGCAGACTTGTGGAAAACCAAGCTTATGTTCTCACCAGTACAGCAGACTTAGCCCTCCTGCCTAATGCCTGTATCCTTTAAACCCACATGGGAGGGCTTTCCTGGCTCCCTAGCTGGACTTAAGCCTTTTCCTGTCCTCCCAGAACACCTCAGGGCAGTGGTACAGTGCCATATACCACACTAGGCGTTAGAGGAGGTGGGAGAAACCAGCAGGACAGAAGACACGGTTACCGAAATCACGTGGCTATTCCACCGTGGTCCCTCCCTGGGGATTCTGAAGTGCTGTCTCCCCCTCCCCACCCCCCATCACTGTTACTTCTGAAAAGTGACTGCAGCTTTCAGGTATAGTCTGGGAATGCATAAGTAGCAAATTGTAATTATGTCCCAACTAAAAGGAATTCTTTTCTTGAACAACTTTGCCCCCCCACCCCACATTAATGCACCTTTCATTTCTCCTAGTCCTGTGTAATATGGGGCAGTCTCTGTCTGCCAGTACCACACATTCAGGGCTTGTTCATCACAGAATAAGCACATTTCTTTCCCCTGAAAACAATTTTGTTTCCTCTGGCGATTGGTGGGAACGTCTCTGGAGTGTGTCTTGCACAGTCCTGTAATGTCATTCATTACCTGTAGGGCATCTCATTTTTTTTTTTTTTTTTGAGTTAGAGTCTCACCGTGTCACCCAGACTGGAGTGCAGTGGCCACTTCCAGCCACTGCAGCCTCCACCTGCAGGGCTCCGGCAATCCTTCCGCCTCAGCCTTCCAAGTAGCTGGAACTACAGGCGCACGCTACCACGCCCGGCTAATTTTTGATTTATTGTAGAGATGAGGTCTCGCCAAGTTTCCCAGGTGGGTCTCGAACCACAGGCTCAGGCAATCCACTCACCTCGGCCTTCCCAAGCGCTGGGATTACAGGCTGAGCCACCGAGTCCAGCCAGGGCATCTCATTTTTAAACAACTCCTTTGTGCACGGTGGTAGTGAGCTCCATGTGAGTAGGGATGGATATTTAAATGAACCTCCCTTAAACTATTTCAGATAGTAGCTGGAGTGACAGATTAGAGTAGGGTAGCCATTTTGATTTTTATTTGCAGTGAGTCACTCGTGGAAGGAGTTTTACAAATAGACCGAAAGAGTTTGCCCACTTTGGCCACCACTCATGACTTTGGAAACCATTCGTGAACCATAAAATGTCAGTCCCTCCCTGTTGCCTCGTTGGAACTCAGCCTGCCCTCTTATCCCCCTGCCTACTTTCTGGAGATACTGGCATGTGAATTCCTGCTTGTTCTCTCTGCCTGGGATGGCCCAGCTCCGTCCCTCTCACATTCTGCCTCTTCCTTGAACCTTTCTGTTTACCCACACCCTGCTAGCACTCATTGATTTCCCTTTTCACCAGGAATGCAGCCTACATGGCATGACTAGCTATTGAGGTTTGTAGGCACAGACGTCTTATCTGCCCGAACCAAATATGAGCATCCAAAGGCCGACACAAACTCTTTTACTCTTTATACCCTTCTCGTGTGTGTGTGTGTGTGTGTGTGTGTGTAGGAAAAACCCACTTACCCAGAGTAAGTGTTCAGTTATTGTATCCTGTGGCAGTGGTGGTAACGAAAGCTGGTGTGATTACACCCATCAGGAACCTTTTCTGCAGTTAAAATCAGCTGATCTGGCAGCTTCCATCTGGCTGTTCATCCACCCTACCCCCTCCCTCCTGAATAGCCCACATGCTCCTTACAGCCCCTACTAATTGGTTGCAATTAGCTTGGGAAAGAATCCAAGCTTGTTTTTTTTAAGCATCCCCACCTACACAAGCTCATCTCATAGCCTCTTAGAAGTAGCAAATGTGATTTTGAAACAGCATTTAATTTTCAGAGACCTGTTTGTGTTTGTTTTTTAAACTTCCAGCAGTTATTAAGAATGACAATAAAGCTTGGTGTTCTCTACAAGGTGGAAATAATGTTTCTTTTGGAGGGCTGCAGTGAGAACTCGGTGACGTGTGCCTGGCGTGTAACACACATGCAACTTTTAAACTGCTCTATGGAGTCCTTGGTATGTGACCTTCTCCCTTGATTTTCAGGGCGCCACTGAGATAGGATGCTGGGATATTTTCGTTGACAGAGGGGGAAATAGGTACAAATCATCTGGGGGACTTGATCATGGGCCCATATTCATGATGAGCTGGGATTGGAACAGATCTTTCCAGACCTACCCCCATGGCCCTCTTCTTCCTGGCAGTGTTCATTTTGAGGAGGGGAGAGCGGACAGCCTTCTCATGGAATGAGCCCCAGCACCTGGCTTCTGCCTGAGAAAACCACCATCCTTCTCTGAAAATGAATATGAATTTGCTGGCAGGACTTGCCCTTAATTATGGTCAGGTCACTCCTTCACCCCCTTACAGAACCTTCCCCCTGCTTGTCTCCAGTTGTACAGTTGGTTAAAGGCTCCCATGTGTTTTTTTCTTGCATCCCGGTCATCTCAGAAAGTTCCAGAATGACTTGGGAGTTTTTATGGGCTAGGCCAAAAAGCACCCAAAACATCATTGCCAAAAAGCAACGATGGTGTGTTTGGTGCTTGGAGTATTGGCTAGAGAAAGAAACGATTTATATAACTCTAGAAGGTCCTCATTGGGAAGCTGAGAGAAAGGAATGATGAGGCATTTAATCCTCTCAATCTCCTCATTAAGAGTAACTCTAATTAGTCATGGGTAAAGTTTCTCTTCCAAGGTGTGTATTTTGGGGGGTCATTAAAAGATTTCATGTTTCCCAGCTAAGACTTCCACATCTGCAGCTTGTTTGTGTTTTCGGCTGTGAGAAAATAGCTCTTTGCCAAAATTTCATCATGTACCGGAAACAGGAAAGTATGAATTGAAGTGGCCATCGGCAGTGCTGCTTTGAAAGGTCAAGGTTTTGTTCATAGAACAGGAGCTATCTAGTTGGAAGAGAAAGGACCCTTCTCATCTGTAATCATTGTGAAAGTCAGGCCTCCACTTATGATGCAATGACAAGAGATGAACGTGAAGTATTTACAAAGATCAGTCATTTCTGGGAGGATTAGAGAGGAGAAAAGGTGAACCAAACATTAGGTATGGACTTAGGCATATCGTTTTCACTAGCGGTAATGCCAACATATCACCACCTCATCATTTGGGGGGCGGGGGAGGGTCAGGTAGCCATCTCTGCTCATCTTCCTCACTAGGTCTGTGGTGGGAAGTCCTACCAAAGTGGTAGGTTTCCTTGGCATCCAAAGCAGAGCCCCATACCTTCTTCTAATGGCCCCTTGTTATGCGTTAACCCCAAATCTGAGAGGGCTTGTGCGTAATGTTTACCTATTCCAAAGAAATCCTCCATAGGTCCAGCAGGGAAAGATAGTGGTGTATTAAAATTTATGGGAGGCACCAATGGCAGCAGGTCAGTGATGAATCTGCACCTCAGGGCACTATAGCAACCAGTTTTATAGGCAAACAAGTTAATTTGTCAAATTCCTATATGTTGTTTACAATTACATTGATTAAGAGCAACAACTGATTTGCTTTCAGCATATTTTGTTTGTTTGTTTTACTTGGACACCTGCATGCCATGCCTAACTACTGGGACTAAGCATACTCTTCAGAGCGCAGCCTTGGCCAGGCCGCTCCCTGAAGGAAGGGCAGAAAGAAGCCAGGTATAGGGGTAGAGAGGATGTCCAGAGAGTAATTCACACGCTTGGACATAGACCTTGCTGTCTACGTGTACTGTTGTGATGTCCCATATGGCAGGGCTCTCAAACAGTGTATGCTGGATCAGGGAGCTGGTTAAAATAGCAAATTATAGGTTCCACCCCTGGAGATACTGCTTCAGTAGGGCTCGAGAATTTGCAATTCTGAAGGCAAGATGGTTGTTGACCACACTTTGAGAAGTACCTGATAGCAGTGTAGCCACCCGCTATTGGAAAGAGTTGGCTTTTAAAATCAGTCGGCAAGTGCTGGGTATGATGGTTTACACCTGTAATCCCAGCACTTTGGGAGGCCGGGGCAAGAGGATAGACTAAGCCCACGGATTCGAGATCAGCCTGGGCAATGTGGTGAGACCTCGACTCTACTGTAAATCAAAAGAGTTAGCTGGGCAAGGTGGCCCCAGCCTGTAGTTCCAACTACTTGGAAGGCTGAGGTGGAAGGATCACACCTGAGCCCAGCAGGTCGAGGCTGCAGTGGCTGTGAGCATGCTACTGTACTCCAGCCTGGGCGACAGAGTGAGACTCCGACTCTAAATAAATAAATAAATAAAATCAGCAAGGGACTGCCCCAGGCACTGTCCTAGGCCCGATCAGATTGGGAAAAGACATATATGCTATGAGCTTTACCCTCAAGGAGCGTGTGTACGGGATGGCGTGAGCAGTGCAAGATTTGACAGAATCAGGAGTTCCTAGAAGGCTGGAGAGTCAGGGGCAACTGGGCATGGGAGATGGCATTTCAGCTGAGCCTGGAGAGCTGGAGGATTTGCACTGATGACCCAGAGAGGGAAAAACATCAGGCACGTCACCAGCCCAAAGGCCTATGTTTCGGTCTGGAGGAAGCCATGTACTTTCCAGTGTACCTGGAACCGGCACCAGGTCTAGGCAGGTGGCCCAGCCCACCATCAGGTGACAACTTAGCCTCGAAGCCATGCTGGAGATAACAACACTCTGGGCTTTTAGAAATGTTGCTCTGAAACAGAGGTTGTCTTGGGACATCCCAAGAGCCAAGGCTGTGGTCTACAAGAGTCCAAGACCCCAGTGTTTGGACCTTAGTGTTACTTGCAAAGTATGCTACAGATTTTCAAAGCACTTGGCTTCTGTGTAGTCCTTAAATGGGGGGCATTGCCTGCCCATAGGGTTGTACTCAGAATTAAATGAAGCACTTATCCAACAGCACCAGGCTATAGTCAGTATTCAATAAATGATGGCCATTGTTAGGACGTCTCCCATGGAGGGGGCCGTGTGCTGGTGCTTGTGTATTTGGTATCATGTTCTCTCTGGGTCAGAGAATCTTCCATTCCAGTTCTTGATTTTGAAAACATCCATCAAAACTCCAGCAATGCCAGAATTGTGGCTTTCTCCCCATGGACTCCCTCCTACTTCCAGAGAGCTCCTCAGTAACTCGGTCCCTGTGACCTTCCCTCCTGTGGCCCTGGGAACACTCTGAGGCTGTGGGCTTATGAGAGGCAGAACCTGGGTCTGGATTCTCATCTAGGTTCTGCTGCCTCACCACAGGGAGTCCTTCAGCAAATTAACTGCTGTGACTGCTCTGACCTCCCTTGAAGGCTTGTTGGGGAAAGCTTAGAGATATTATTATTATTATTATTATTATTATTATTATTATTTTGTTGGAGTCTCACTCTGTCATCCGGGCTGGTGTGCAGTGGCACGATCATGGCTTACTGCAGACTTGACCTCCTGGACTCAGGCGATCCTTCCACCTCAGCCTCCCGAGTAGCTGGGACTACAGGCATGCACCACCATGCCTGGCTAAATTTTTGTAGAGAAAAGTTCTCACTATGTTGCCCAGGCTGGTCTCAAACCCCTGGGCTTAAGCAGTCCTCCCACCTTGACCTCCTAAAGTGCTGGGATTATAGACATGAGCCACCACGCCCAGCCTAGAGATTATTTTCCAGCGTAGTACCACGCACATATCAGAGACTAATAACGGTAGCCTGATCCAATACTGATGGTATGTTCTGACGTTGCACCTCTGGGGAGTGCTTGCCTGTTGGCACGTTCTGTCTACGCATTAGAGTGACCACACAATAGCTCGACTATGTTTGATCTCTGTAGATCTTGGTTCTGGGAAGGGGCCAGAAATCTGGATTTGACCCAAAGAGTCCATTCTCAGAAGCAGCCCATGATCGCATGGGGCTTGCCTGTGGAGTTGAAGGCCTCACCCGCCCTCTTCCCTCAGACAGGATCTCTTTTACTCTGACTCAGCAAAAGAAGCATGACCCCTCATCTCAGGGCTTTCAAGCAGAGCCAGCTGTCCCCAGTCTCCGCATGCCTGCAGGCCAGCCCATGGCTCATGAGACCAACACTTTAGGGTCTGAAACTTTTTCAGGCACATCAGAATGGAAGCTGGCCTGAAAGCCCAGAGCCTTCCCTGTGGCCCTGGACTTCTGCCTCACAGAGAGAGCAAGAAGCACACAGGGCCAGGGCTTTGTGTGACTGGACTGCCACGTGCAGACTCCTTCGGGCAGATGCCAACGAACTTGAAACAGGACACTTTGTCCTTCCCAGTCCCCTCCTGCTTGGCCCCCACTCCATCCCTCCCCTCTTCAGTCTAGAAGGTACCCTCTCAGCCTTGGGGAAGGAGAAAAAACCAATGGGGGTCTGAGCCCAAGGAGAGAATAATATGGTTCATGACAAATACCCACTGAGCATTTATCATACATATGGTATATGCCATATGTGTATTGTGTAGACAGTAAGGCAAATGGAAATCACTACATATATGTGACATATATATGGCGTATTATATATATAGTAAGTATATATACAACAGACATAGCCTAAGACTATGTTGCAAAGGAACTATAATAACAGAGATATTTATTCAATGCCTGTTAGCATGTGTCTACATGCAAAGCACCATCCTAAGTGTTGGAGTTCCAGCAGTGAACAAAACAGCTGGAAACCCTGCTGCCGTGCCCTCATGGAGCTTCTAGTAGGGGGAGAAAGGCACCAACCATATTTTAAAAATCCCTGGTGTCAGGTGGTGAGAAGAAATGAGACCACAAAATAGGGGAAGGTAGACATGCTGGGGAAAGGTGTTTGTTTTAATCTAGGGTGGTCTCTGATAAGTGACGGTAACATTTGGGCAAGGCATAAAAGAAGTGAGGGAGTGAGCCATTCAGATACCTGGGGCAGGAGTGTTCCAGGCAGCAGGGGCAGCCAGTGCAAAGGCCCTGCGGCGGGAGTGTGCCTGCCACTTGTATGGAGCAATGAGGAGGCAGATGGCTGGAGGCAGAGGGAGATCAGGGGAGGGAGGATCAGAGAAGCACGGCTGGTCATCTTAGAAAGGAAAGAATGTGGTTGCATAAAAACTGGACAAGGCTGGACGTGGTAGGCACACAGTAAGGGGTACAGAGTCTGTTGTAAAACCCTCGGAGGAGGAGTATCCTCTCTGAGCTGGGGCGGCCGAGGCAGTCTCCTGCAAGAGGTAGGCCTTGAACTGGGGGCTTACAAGCCAGGATGTTTCAGGGTGCTCCAGCAGGAGACGTGTGAACAAAGACCAGAGGAAAGTTTGTTCAGGAGCCCAGCAGGAAGTAAAGCAGAAGACAAGGCGGGAGCTGTGCTTCGAGGACCTTGAATGGCAGAAGAGAGTTGTGAAAAACCATCAGAAGCCAGGCTGTCCCAGGTTCCATCCTTCCGAGCAGGCGCCTTGACCCAGGCCAGTTGAGCCAACAGCTCTCAGGCTGCCCACGCACTGCGAAGATCCAGTCCTTACCCTGCCTGCCTCCCTGCAACCAGTGCCCATGACACTGGAGTTCAGCCCTCTCTCTGCTTGCTGACTCAGACTTTCCTGTACCCCTTCCAGTGATGATTATCATGCTGCCAGGGTCCCCTCCCGGCCAGACACCCTCCCAGACATAAATCTCTGAGGTCTGCAAGAATTCTCTTTTGGCCTTTCTGGAACCGCTGGAATCCCACAGGCGGGGAGTGGACAGCTATCCTTATGAAAAATATGGCTCAGTTTCTGGATTCAAAAGACATGCTAGAGTCAAAGATGAGGATCCCAAATTCCCCCTCAGGCCTATCTGCTGGCAAACCCTGAGACTAGCTCTTACCTCCATCAGCCGGTTCCTGTGTGTGAAATGGGCCAGGAGACATTGTGACTCTGACAGGGCAAAAGTTTACCTGCGAACGCCATTTGGTTAGTGACACATCGTTACATAACCAGCCAGGGAGGAGTTCAAATATCCCCCGGGCTAATGCTTACCGTACCCAGGTTGGTAACACTATAGCTGAGTATTGTTTTACTTGCCATTTTTCAAAAGACAGAGAAAAATACCCAAGCCATTATTTAGCGGAGTAATAATGCTCTTGAAGGAAACAGCCATAACTCCCAAATCTTTCTTCCGAGAGCAAGGGCGGGTCGTGGTGGGGCTATTGTTCCTTCACAGGCCGCCCTTCAACCTCCAGAAACTGGTCTGAGCTCCAGGCAGATTACAGGTGGTATCTGGAGGCCTTTGGGAGTCAAGGAGAGTCTTAAAGATGGATGCCCAGCTCTAGCAAAGAGGGACAGGTCGCTGCCTTCAAAGCTTGTAGTTTGGTGATGGTTGACTTTGGGCGAATTACTGAAACTCCTTGAACTTTAGTTTCTTCATCTTAAAAAAAAGCAGGGATAGGGTGATAATGGTCATGTCATAGGGTTGTTTTAAGGCTGGGATGCAATGATGTGTGCACAGGTGCCTGGCATGATGGTTTAACACCACTGTGTCATCTAGCGTCAGCTGGGGTTGAAGGAGAAAGGCACTTGCATGTGGCACTGCCTGGCTGGGGGACCGTCCTCCACACACAGGGTGCCATTGTGAGGATGCCAAAAATGTATACACATTTTTAAGAAAGGAAAAAGGCTATTAAAATTGTGATACTCAATATATACCGATAACAAAAGATGAATACAAGTCACGTTTGACTTCTCCAATTATAAGAGGTGCTTAGAGTGGTTACCATCAGCGTCCAGACACTTCTGGTTATGGCAAACTAAAAGTAATACATAGCTAACATCGCTTAAAATGTGTATACATTTTAAAAATGTGCTTTATGAGTCCTTTATACCCTTGTTATAATTTTGAGGGGGAAAAAAATCAAAAGGCTACATTGCATTTAAAATTATTTTTAAAGGCATACTAGCAGCAAATGTCAAGTGATTGAAGTCTGGGAAGACCAGAGAGCAAATGTCGGGTCTTGGCAAAGAGGGATGGGGAATTTTTCGAGTATGACATTCGAATCAAGAAATCTAAACTAGGAAAAAAATAGTTTCCCCAGATCTTATCACGGTACAATGAAGAGTTGTATAAAAACTGTTTGTCCCCACCGCATGTTTACTTACCAATGGGCAGGATATCTCGTGGGCCAAAAGTTCAGACTACTGTTAGCTCCCAAGTGATGTGTGAACTTGAAATGAACCAGTTTCAGAAAAGGCTCGAGAAATGATTTGACCCACAAATGCTCTGGCCTCCCAACTGTTCCCCAGTGCTTGCCACGGTCCTTGGTGATGTGGTGTTAAATATCTAGAAAGATGGAATGAAGGCCTGATAACAGTTTCTCTCACAAGCACACACACACACACACACACACACACACACACACACACACATACACACATACACCACTTACTTTTTCCAGATATTTCCTTGTGAGTCATGGTCTTGTTCCATTACATCAAGCTTCTTGGCTTAGCCATGCTTTATAATTATAAAACAGAACCCCCCCCTACCAACTCCAAACAGGAGAATGACAGAAATAGGGAATTAGTATGATTTTTTTTTTTAATGATGATTTACTTTGCTTTCCTACTTTTTTGCTGTAACAACTATGAACATCTTCGGGGTAGGAATCAGATTGCACTAATCAACGTTTGAAGTGCCAGTACATTTCCTGGCTTCCAGGACATGTTCAGAAAATGTTTTTAAGTGCAATTGATCTAGTGCCTTAGGCGTCCGAGATACTGAAGAAATGCAGTTTAGCACGGTAGAAAGAATGTGACTTTAGATGGTTAACATGGTTGAAAGTCCACCTCTGCTCTAACTGGGCAGTTTGGGTCAAGCTACTTAACTCCTCTGTGCTTCAGTTTCTTCATCTGAAAAATAAAGATGACAGTCACCAATAAGCTCATTTTCAGGATTAAGTGAGTGGATGTAATATGAAGTCTCTAGAAGAATCCATGACACACACAATTTGCTTTTTTTTTTATTATTATCCTCTTCAAGTGAACCATCTCTTGCTCACTTGCCTCCTGCCTGGTTTCCCTGTCCCTCCCACACCTTCCTTCTGTGAGCGCAGTAGGTCCAGAGAGCTTGGAAACCAGCCGTCAGTTCTCTGACGCTCACTCTTCACAATCACTTGACCCATCAGAGTTTCAGGTCCCCACACCTATGTTCCAAAATATGATAGTTAAATAAACCTCCACCTAGGCCTGTCCTTCTGACTCTCCTGATCATGTTTTCTAGCTGCATGGTTGGTTCAAGTTTTCTGTTTGTTTGTTTATTTTTAATGGAGGAAGAGGAGGAAAGGGAAGGAAGGAGAAGGTCTGGTTCGTGTTCCTGAAAACAACAACAACAATTTTGCTTCCAGGGTCTAAGTTAGCTCTTTGGACCGGCTCGGCCTTCCTCTTCCAGAAGTCTGACTCTGGCTAATATTTTTGAAAGTATTTTTCCACTTATTTTTCCTGCTGTTTATTCCAGAAATAGTTAAGGATGGCAATATTGACATTTGGGCTGAGGCCTATATGAGGTTTCTCAGTTAGACACAAGGCTGTTTCTAGCTCTCTCCATGGCCTGTCTGTCCCACTCACCCGGGAGAAGGATATTCGGCTCACACGGTAGTATGCTTTCATCAGGGTTATTGGTGGGTCTCCGCAGCCTCCCAGGTTGACTTAACCTCTATGTGGACTGACTGTAATTGTGCTTGTGGGCCATGTTTGCAGGCCTGTTGTGTTTATAGCTGCCATGTTTTACCTACTGAGGGGAGGACATTTGATTTGAGTGAATGCCTTAGAAACGTCTGTTACTCGTGGCTGGAAGTGCCCTGCAGGCGGGGCCTGTGTTCATCTTTGTATTCCCAGAGCCAAACATAGCCTCTGACTCATGGTAGATGCCCAGCAAATGTTAACTAAATTGAACTGACCTAGGCCTCAGAGGACGGAGTAGGATTTTAGCCAGCAGAACTGGAGAGTGAGGGGCTTTTCCAGGGAGAGGAGTCACAGAAAGAAGAGGCCGATGGGCAGCAGGAATTGTGAAGGTGGACAGCAATTAGACTGCAATTTGATTCCACCGAGGAGAGGACAGATGGCAGAGTGCTTTGAATACCTTGGGACAGTGTTGTCTACCCTGGCCCCAGGGGAGGATACTTGGGCTACTTTAAAAACATACCTCCTCCTGGCTCACCCCAGTTCTACTGAAACTGAATCCCCCATGGTGAGGCCTGGGGGAGCATTCTGGGGAAAGGTTGAGAGCCACTGCTAGGACTTCAGAGACACTGAACGGAATGTAGGGAGAGCCCTGTGCCAAGAGGCCTCTTTGACTGTGGATGATTGCCAGCGATCTTGAGGAAATAGCAGAATCTGCTTCTAGGTCTTCCAAACTAGAGTTTAGAACTTAGAAAGTGCACTTAGAAAGAATCGGGTTAAAATCATGGAACCCGATCTGTTTATGACACAGAATTAACGGTCAGGACTAGTTGACGATTGAGGCAGACTTCGCTTCTACCTTCTTCATTGTAACCTTTGCGCTCTGAAAATTGCTGGTTTCCTGAAAGCTGGCTAACTGACTAATGTCAATTTTAAATGCAGTTCAAACTTCACCCTCTATCTAGGTCACAGCTAAAGCCGCCTATGTACCAGGAATGAGAAATCTACAAGTTAATCAGGGTACCGTTTATGTTTCCAGTATTCAAAATAAATCATTCCATTGAACCGTCGTATTCTAACTTTTTGAAAATCATTTCTGTCCCTGTGTAGGTAGCATGAGGTATTCATTTCACAAATAGGTTTGTGTCCCGTGAGTCTTTAGGTTTATAAGAGAGACACAGTCTCAAGCTTTTCTCATATTGTTAGCAGTAGCTAAGCCATGGAAATTTAACACATGATTACCCTTGCTCTTAGAGTATTGGGTACACCTGTGTCCCCAGTCAGAATTTTAAAGCAGTATTTAAAACAAAATGCTTTTCATGTAGAAATTGGCTCATTGGCTTTTTCTTCTGTAAGTCATTGCCTGTTGCTTTGCTTTCTTAAGTTATATACACTTGTAGACTCACACACACTCCCTTGGGAACACATTGGGTTTTCTTTTTTCTTTTTTTTTTTTTGAGTCAGAGTCTCACTCTGTCACCCAGGCTGGAGTGCAGTGGCATGCTCACGGCCTCTGCAGCCTTGATCAGTTGGGCTCCGGTGATTCTTCCGCCTCAACCTTCCAAGTAGCTGGAACTACAGGCATGTGCTACTATGCCCAGCTAATTTTTTGATTTATTGTAGAGACGAGGTCTCACCAAGTTGCCAGGGCTGGTCTTGAACCCCTGAGCTCAGGCAATCCTCTCGGCCTCCCAAAGTGCTGGGATTATAGGCTTGAGCCACCACCCCCGGCCCACATTGGGTTTTCAAGAGGAAAAAAAAAAAAACACACGTCAATATTTCTCCCGGTCCTAACTCAGGTCCCATCCATGCTGGTTTCTAGAAGAAAGAAAAATTTAGTGTGGAAGTTTGCAGCATTTGCAGGAACTCTGGGAATTTCAGCACATCATCTTAGATAAATTTTACAAATATTGGCCCAAGTAGCCATGAAAGCAGTGACTTTGGATTTGTTTACCAAGTTAACTGCCAAGTCACAAATAATAGCTTTTCTGCTTAATGTGGAATGAACAACATAGTACTAAAGTGTTTCCTTGTGAATACCTTTCCACATGCATCATGACGACGTCCTGGAGAGATCAGCTTACATTATATTGTTTAATTAAATTTAAAATTCTTTGAGCCAAAGGAATTCACCCTAAAACCACACTGCACTGCCAACAAGTTGATGTTAAAAAAAAAAGGCCAAGCCGGGCTCGGTGGCTCAGCCTGTAATCCCACGCCTTTGGAGGCTGAGGTGAGTGGAATGCCTGAGCCCGCGGGTTCAAGACCTGCCTGGGCAACTTGGTGAGACCTCATCTCTACAAAAAAAAATCAAAAAATTAGCCGGGTGTGGTAGTGCGCGCATGTAGTTCCAGCTACTTGGAAGGCTGAGGCGGAAGGATCGCCGGAGCCCAGCAGGTCGAGGCTGCGGTGGCTGGGAGCGGCCACTGCACACCAGTCTGGGCGACAGAGTGAGACTCCAACTCAGAAAAAAAAAAAGTTGTCACATCATCTGATGTGGCCACCCCTTTTCCAGCAGTTCGGTTTTATTTTTCGTTTGTATTTTTTAATATGAGTTATATATTCCAAATACTGAACATTCTTGAAAATAGTAGGTCACTGTGAAAAGGAAAATTCAACAGTGTTAGATTTTGTTTATTGAGTTTGTTGATCACTAGTGTTTGCTGGTCTTTCTGGTGTGTGGATCTTCCCCTTCTGGAAAGGGCAGCGTCTTCCACGGTAGGCCCACTTTCTGTCTCTGAGTTTTGCCTTCCTATTCATTCTCCCTCAACGTCCTAGTCCCACTGAGGTGAGCAGAAAAGTTTGTCCCATGTGTTTACTGCTGGAGTTTTTCAGAGAGGAACATTGGGAAGAAGGAGAAACAAACAAAAGTAAACAGGAGAGTTAGAGTCCCAGATTCTGTCCCAAATGTAAACCAGGATTAGCCACAGGGTAGATTGGCCAGCAGGGCTTGAGGGGTGCTTCAGCCAGCCTGCAGGTGCTTTCCTTTTGCCTCTGGAGAACCATGGCCAACGCCTCCCTTTTAAAGCCCATCCAAGCCGGGCTTGGTGGCTCAGCCTGTAATCCCGCGCCTTGGGAGGCTGAGGTGAGTGGAATGCCTGAGCCCGCGGGTTCGAGACCTGCCTGGGCAACTTGGTGAGACCTCATCTCTACAAAAAAAATCAAAAAATTAGCCGGGTGTGGTAGTACACGCCTGTAGTTCCAGCTACTTGGAAGGCTGAGGCGGAAGGATCACTGGAGCCCAGCAGGTTGAGGCTGCGGTGGCTGGGAGCGGCCACTGCATAATCCCTGAGTATTTTGTTAAATAACAAATAGGAGAAGAAACCTGCTGCAGGCCTTCTCCATGGAAGGTTTCTATCCATGTTGTAAAACACCAGAGGCAAAGGGTGGGAACACAGTCCCCAAAGCCCAGCTAAAGAGATCCCTACCAGTGTCTCCCAGGGTAACCAGAAATGGTAGCCCCAGCTTGGCTAGGCTTCTTCGTGGTCATCCTTGTTCATGGGCACTGCCCTGGTCAGCATTTGATTTTATGACAATGCTGTTGTTTGGTGCAGCATTTTTACTAGAAGGAGAAAGTTTCAGAAACCTTATCGACCTCTCTGCAACTCCTGTCTTTTCGAGCCCTTCTAGACTCGTGGGAGCTTCCTGAAGGACCCTCTTGGCTTTGTAACTTCACTCTACACTCACAAGGCAACTTCCCATCCAAATTAAACATCTGAAGTGGGAAAACTTTGTGGGGCCGTCAGAAAAAAACAACAGTTTTTCAAGGTGTTCTGTGTATATGGGATTATTACTGATCCGCGTGCCAAAGTCATGTTAAATAAAAATTTCCGATCTGCACTTCTACTGACCCAAAGCCCTCTTTCATCACAATTATGTCCTTAATCTGTTCTAGGATCATTGCCATAATCTTATCACACTAATTATAGCCCCTAAAAATGTGAAATATGTTATATAACTCAGAGCTTGTTTGGACTTCTTATGGGCATGCTTATATGGCAAGAAAAACAATTCTCAGTCCAACAGTGGAGGATAAGAGTCATACACGCGATAACTGTTTCAGCTTTTTTTTTTTTTAAATGACATTAGAAGTGCTCATGGCTGGATACCTTTTTAATATAGTACATGAACATTTTTTAACTTAAAGGGCAGGGGTTTTGTTTTGTTTTATTTTGTCTGGGGTAGGATCTCTGTCAACCAGGCTGGAGTGCAGTGGAACAATCACGACTTACCACAGACTTGACCTCCTGGGCTCAGGCAAGCCTTTCGTCTTAGCCTCCCAAGTAACTGGGACTATAGGCACACGCCCACCATGCTCAGCTAATTTTTTATTTTTTTTATAGATGAGGCCTTCCTATGTTGCCTAGGCTGGTCTCGAACTCCTGGGCTCAAGTGATCCTCCCACCTTGGCCTCCCAAAGTACTGGGATTATAGGCATGAGCCACCATGCCTGACCTGTGCAGTTTTATAATACACCCCTGGAGATAAGAGTTGCCTCTAAGGTATTATGGTAAATAATAAAAACACCCACCAAACTTCTTCATGATCCATAAAAGCGAAGAGTCCTTGGCCATGGGGATATGGTGAAGGTAGGGGCATGGGACAGGCTGTTTAGACAACTGGGAAGTTGTGTCAGAGAAATGAAGGTGAGGGAGGGGTTTTGTTACTTCTCGTGGTTCCCCTGGATCTTCATTATGGAATTCCAGATGGAAGGAATCAGAGAAGAATTTCTCTATGTTCACGAATCATTATAACTCATCAACTTGTCCTGAAAACGTGGGTGTTTTTGATTTTGTAATTGAAATAGTGGCTTGTTACATAGGAGTCTCCCATTTATTGTTGTCCATCATATCTCCACAGCCAAGGACTCTTCATTTTTATGGATAGTGAATATGTTTGGTGGGTGCTTCTATTATTTACCATAATATCTTACAGGCAACAATTGCCTTATCTCTAGGGGTGTATTATAAAACTGCCCAGGCCGGGTGTGGAGGCTCTTGCCTATACTGCCAGCACTTTGGGAGGCCAAGGTGGGAGGATCGCTTGAGCCTAGGAGTTCAAGACCAGCCTATGCTATGTAGAGAGACCTCGTCTCTACAAAAAATTAAAAAATTGGATGGGCATAGTAGCAACCATCAAAAAGCAGATGCAGAATTCT
>CAUYQG010034433.1:0-15828 GCA_963574415.1 Tarsius wallacei | reverse complement strand
TATATTCCCAATGGAGGATTGCTGGGTCATATGGAAGGTCAATTTCTAGTTCTTTCAGAAATCGCCACACTGTCCTCCACAAGAGGTTGCACTAGTTTGCATTCCCACCAGCAGTGTAGAAGTGTTCCTTTTTCTCTGCATCCTCGCCAGCCGCTGTTGGTGTTTGTTTTCTTAAAGATGGCCATTCTTACTGGGGTTAAGTGGTATTTCAATGTGGTTTTGATTTGCATTTCTCTGATGATTAATGAGGCTGGGCACTTTTTCATGTGTCTGTTGACTGCCTATATATCTTCTTTTGAGAAGTGTCTATTCATGTCTTTTGCCCACTTTTTAATGGGACTTAGGCTTTTTTTTTTCCTTTCAGCGTATTTGAGTTCCTTGTAGATCCTAGAGGTTAAGCCTTTGTCATATATACAGTTGGCAAATACTTTTTCCCATTCTGTGAGCTGTCTCCCTGCTCTCTTGATGGTTTCTTTTGCTTTGCAGAAGCTCGTCAGTTTGATGAGGTCCCACTTGTCTATCTTATTTCTTATGGTATGGGTGTTGCATTTTATTTTAAAGTATAGGTTGCCGTTTTGCCCCAATTCGAACTAACAGTAACACCTGAAATTTGAGCTGCAGTTGAGTATATAAAAATACTGATTTGCTACAATTCATGCCTACCATTATACTTTTAGTAAACAGAATCATGAATAGATATGTATGTAGTAATTTACTACATAAAATTTAAGGAAAACTACCCAAAGGATTTTTATGCATATGACATATGCCACAATCTTCATTGATCTTCCTACTGCTCTTCATGACAAAGTAGTTCAAGAATCTGTAAACAGTTGTTTTATTTATGCTACTGGGGCTAACTTACCTAAATATGCAAATTTGTGCCTTCAGATAGTTGCAGATAAGAAAATAAAATTCCAAGATAAAACTTTTCATTTAATAACCTCAACTCTTAAAAATTAAAAGAAGGCCAGGTGCAGTGGTTCAAGTCTGTAATCCCAGCACTTTGGGAGGCTGAGGTGAGAGGATTGCCTGAGCCTGAGGGTTCGAATCAGCCTGGGCAACATGGTGAGACCTTGTCTCTACAATAAATCACATACACACAAAAAAAATTAGTCGGGGATAGTAACATGCACCTGTAGTTCTGGCTACTTGGAAAGCTGAGGCGGAAGGATCGCAGGAGCCCAGCAGGTCGATGCTGGGGTGGCTGTGAGCGTGCCACGGCACTCCATCCTGGGTGACAGAGTGAGACTCTAACTCAAAAAAATAAAAAATAAAAGTAATTGAATATTTTATGTCAAGTTTTTGCTGTACAAATCATTTAAAATAGGCTATGGATTGGCATTAACCCATCCTCTGGGACAACTTGGGTTGCTTTTTAGGTTAAAGGTGGTTTGGCACCTGGCTCATGAGTGACTCTCAGCAGGGGTAAATTAATTATCTCTGCAGCCTCTGGTATTGTCCCAGCTACAAAGCAGGTAGTCCAGTGAGCAGAGGGCAGCTATGTGGGTCCTGCCTCCTGGTTTCACTGTTTAGAGGTCACAAATCTCAAAATCAATCTCTCTCTCTCTCTCTCTCTCTCTCTCTCTCTCTCTCTCTCTCTCTCTCTCTCTCTCCTTCCCTCCCTCTCCTTTTACTTATTTTTTTTTTACTTCTATTTATTTGCCACTGTGGGCTCAAAAATATTTCTCTGTTTCCCCAATCCCCAGTAACACTCTGAAATATAAATTGTCTTGTATCATAATAAAAGATAATAGAATAATTTCCACACATAGTTGGAAAAAAGCTCTTTGAGTTTAGGGGAAAGGCCCGGTTAGGAATCCCCTGAAGAACAGGTGTTGTAGTGTGTTTGAACGATGGACCATCTGCTAGGTTACAGGCTCCCGTTGGGTACAGCTGGCTGCCTGACACACCACAGTGTCCCTGATTAATACATTGCATGGAGTATATTAACACCATAGTTGTAAGAAATGGTGCCCAGTATGGTATGAAACCAAAATTTTAAAAGTAGATCTATAACTTTTGTATCATGGCCTAATGTGAAACTTAAAGTGTGCCATATTTGGAAATTTATACTTTTCTTTCATTTACTACCGATTATAGCTATAAAACTTGTTATTTCTCTTTTATACTATGAAGATGCAGTGACATTAATCTTTCAAAAGGTAAGATATTTTCTCTACAAAATATAATGCACTTCTACCCAAAAAGTACATTGCCAAAAGATTAGACTATCTCCTTAGTAAAAGATTCTTCCATCCTAGCCTAAAAATTTGTATAGTATTACCAGAATTCAATATTCTATTTCACAAATGTAGTTATATCCACAATGTGTTACTTTGTCTTGACTTCCTTTGAATGGTGTTTTTGTCTCCTAAAAGTTCTTATTCACTTTTTTTTGAGAGGGCAGGCATACAGCCATTTGTAGCCATTCTATACTTTTTTGAAGTGTGTTATGTGTTCTCTGAGTGATTTGTCCACTACTCGTACATCTTTCAGACAAATTGGCAAATTACTAGTAGCTCTATCCATCTTAAAAATACAACTGACAGAAACGGAAGGAAACACTTTACAATTACTGGGGGAAATGTTATAGTCAGATTATAACTTTTCTTGCAAAGGGAATATACTATTTAGACATAAGAAATAGATGGGGAAATAGAAACTGAGCAGTAGAATCACCTAGAGCTGTACAAAATTGATAGTCCTTGGCAATCTTCCCCATGAAGGAAGTCTTATGTAGAAGCAGAGAAGTTGTCTGTGCTTTTCTTTGTTAGTTCTCTCGGGTTCTCATAGGGATTATAAAGATGAATGCTAAATATGTGTTCATCGTCCTGGAGACCAGAGGCATCATTGGTTATGTTGGTTTGTAAACATTTGTTGCATCTCAAAACTGAAGTCATAATCTGGGGCGTTCCTTTTTCCTCTCAAGAAGGGCACAGTAACTGGAAGCAGACCCTTGGGACTTCTGGCAAGTTGGCAGGGATATTTTGCCCACCTATTGAAGTACTTTCTGGGCTCCAGTTTGGCCAGTTTGAGCCTCAGGACAGAATTGGTCCAAGCCTTCGGGGAGTAGCAGTTGAGACAGAGGAAGAAGTGGGAAATGAAATGAAATGTAGGGAGTACAGTCCCAAGTAGTTACATTCCTGTCCAAGCAGCCACATTCCGTGGTAAGAGCCCTTTCTGAGCCCAGTCAGGAGGGAAGGGGAGTTCTTATAACTGGACCCCAGGGGAGGCCCATCTACATAAAGTCTTCTTGAGGGATGTTGGCACCTTAGTGACTCCCCACGTAAAATACATATAGATGAGGTCTTGCTGTGTTGCCCAGGCTGGTCTTAAACTCCTGGGCTCAAGCAGTCCTCTTGCCTCGGCTTCCCAGAGTGCTGGGATTACAGACATGAGCCACCATGCCCGACCCCCAAGTAAATTAAACCCCTAGCCCCCAAGGTAAAGACTTGCTTTTCTTCATAAAATGCCGTAATCTGTCAACAAATCAGTTGGACTTCCTCTTACAACATCAGCCTATAATGGGAATCAACATCTAAGATAATTATCATTCATAAGAAGTAAAATAACATTTTAGGTATGTGCTAGCGGCTCCTTCTTTAAGGGAATGTGATTCTATAAAAATTCTAGTTTCCCCTGATGAAATGTGGGGATTATTAAAATTAGATAAACCCCAAATAGTTCTAAAAGCAAAACAAAAATTAAAAGATGTTACATGCATCTTACCAAAGGGAACATAAATCTGAGTTGTGTTCAGAGGAAGTATCTTTTACAAAAGCAGAGAGCTATATAAAAATAGAAATTTGAGCTGTGGCTCACAGCCAATTTTATATCATTTGGACTGAGAAATTATGTCACCACATCTATCCTTAGAAAAGAACATATCCTGCCTGGATGGGAGAATGAGTGAAAGTGATTTATGAGGTAATTCTGAAGAAAACTGGCCTTCTGGGAAACAAATGAGAGCTAATCAATGAAACAGCTGTAAACAATGAATATTAAAAGTCAGGAAAGAAAATTTAGACCAATATAAATGGAAACATGAGTGTGAGATGAATACGTGAGATATATTAAGGTCGATACTTATCTCAGGCTTTGTGTGCTCAAAAGACCATGACCAAGTAAGTTGTAACTTTTTTATTTTTCCAACTTAGATAAATCGTAGCTGTTCATGACCCGACCCTGAAGTTATTTTGTCTTTGTATGTATTTAACAACAAACAATAACAATCTCAACAGAAAAAATTACCCACCAAAAGGAGTTCTCTTAGCTACCTAGAGCCTTCACGTTTAGATAGACTGAGATATCTACATTGATCTTTTAAGGTCATGGTAATTTTAATTAATCCAGAATCTGGGTTCTAAGAGTAAGGGGGTGCTATCTACTAGCAGTAACTTCTGAGATAACACAAGAGATGTGTGCATCTAATATTGCATCAGATGTTTTACATAGGAAATCCTGAGCCCATTGCTATTTTTATGCGTACTGCTCTGAAACAATAAGAAAAAAATATATTTGGTCCCGGCCACCAGTTCCTGTCACAGAGCTCCTTAAACCTTATAACTTTCTGAGCAATGGGAGTGCTAGATACATCTTTTGCTCTAATATTTGGTCTCTGTTCCTAGTTCCTAACACAGAGCTCCTAATCTCTTGGGATCTCCTGGGTGATGGGACAGTCTCTTATTCTAACAAAGTGACTTTTGGTGGGCTCCTAGATGGGACTGGCCACCAGAAAGACCAAGCCATGATAAGAAGCTTGGAACTTTCAGTCCCACTTCCCGTCCTCCACAGGGGAGGGGGCTAGAGATTGATTACATAATTGATTATGCCTACCTAAGGAAGTCTCCACAAAAATCCCTGAACTACCATTTCCATCCCTGGTTACTGAACATGAGGAGGTGCCTAGCAGTGACACATCCAGAGGGGGCATGGAAGTTCCACACCTCCTCCCTCAGACCTTGCCTTGTGAATCTCTTCTGTCTATTCATCTGTATCCTGTGTAACATCCTTGATAATGAACGTAAATATAGGTCAACTGTTTCCCTCAGTTCCGTGAGCTGCTCTAGCAAATTAATCAAACCCATGAAAGGGGTCATGGGAACTCCTGAGCCAGTCGGTCAAAATTCCTGGAGACCCAGACTTATGATTGGCATCTGGAGTGAGGGCTGTCTTGTGGGACTGAGTCCTAACCCTGTGGGATTTGACTCTAACTCCTGGTAGATAACGTCAGAATCAAATTGTAGGACCCAATTCTGATTCTGTAGGTCATTGATTCTGCTGGCCAACTGCTTGAAGTGTGGGGAAAAAGTCACCCATCTGTTGCCAGCATGGTGATGGGAGTGTGCTGAGTGGTGAATGTGAGGGTTAGGAAAAGACAGTTTGGTGTTTCTTATCTAAAACAAGGCCTCTGGTGGTACAGTCCCTGGGGGGAGTAGACACGTGATCATTACTTCCCTTGCCTCTTGCCGCAGCATCCTTCTCTGTCACTGCTAGCCTACGTGGAACTTGGAGCAACAGCAATGTGATACTAAAAAGTAAAAAGCAGTAAAAAGTAATGAGGAACTGGGTCCAGTGGGGGATGGAACTTACACCACAAGATCTGCCCATACTCCCAACCTGCCTGGGGCTCCTTCTGGTCCAGAGCAGCAGGGGAGCTCTGGCCTCCCCACTCTTTGCTGGATACTGGGATGCACACAGCCATTCAGAGGTGCACACTGCTCCTACCATGGCTTTAAAAAGTCATGTGGTTCCCTACTTCTACTGCTAGAGGCCTTCTGAACTCAAATACAACTGAAATAAAAGAACACAAACAACTAACATCAGCTGACCACCAATAATGCTTACCATGACTCAGAGTCCAGAGTTTCTGGTCTTTAAGAAAAGGTGCACGTTATGCAAAGTGGTTTGGCCAAGAAAAATGAGCATTTCTTTATCATTATGCAAAATGAGTGTTAGACTTCAAATGTGATCAATGCATGAACTGGCTCAATATTAATTTTTCTTAAACAACAAAGGGCATGTATACTGATGAAACTTAATTTTTCATTGATTTGTCTATTTGAGTTGTTTTTTTTTTTTTATAAAGGAGTGAAATATGAAAATCAACCTGGTTTCTACTTCAAGGTGGGTGTCTAGAAGATGCTAATGGGTGCCTCTCTCATAGAAAGGAATTAAAATAGTGAGTACAACCTAATACTCCAAGTAGATTGTCTAATAGGGCATGCTGAAATTCACCACAGAAGCACAGAAAGAGAGGAGAGCAAAGCCAGGCAGCGTGCCCTGCTGGGATGGGCTGGAAGCCGGGAGAAGCTTCCCGATGTAGGGAAGGGGTGAGTGAATGAGAGACCCCGAGTTTCCACATCTCCGCCCTGGACCTTTACAATCCTAGTCACAAGAGACTGCTCAGACCCCTCAAACCTTCATACTAACACAGGGGGCCACCTGGAGACCCTGCGGAGGCACCACTCTCACACCCACATAACCCACATGAGACCTCACAGGCTTCCCATCTCTGAGCAGCTCCGTACCCCTTGCTTCCACCCCACCCAAGAAGGAGACCTCCACCTTCACACACCCCTAAGACAGATACCACGGCTGCAGGATGGAGGACAGGGCGGACCACACACTGAGGGACTCCTTGCCTCTACCGCTCCCCAACAAACAAGGCTTGCCTGCTTCAGGTATTAGGCCTCCAGTACAGCCTCCCTGCTCCTGCCTCTGCCTGAACACCCCGGTTATGGCCTGGCATTCCTCTGAGAGCCCAACTCCCCTAGGCCAGTACCTGGAGTCGGAGCTGACTTGATCCTGGTACAAGCCCTTCAGGACTCGTACCTGCTGCCCAGTAGGCCATCTAGGGGCCTGGAAATTGGGGCATTATCTAGCTCAGTCCAACACTGCGCCTGACCACTCCCTCCCTCCCTCACTGCCCCCACACTCCCACCCCTGTGTGAGGTTGAACAAATCCTACCAGTTGACATCACAACAGACACCGACCTGCACAGGCCCAAAGAAAGAGGCCCTTTCCCTCTTACAGGAAGTGATAGCAGGTAACTGCATTGGAGAACAGGCAAGCCATAAAGCTGTCTATATTGGGCCCACAAAACCACTCCGTGGAGAGTTGCAAGACAAGCATTTTTTTCATGGCTCTCAGCGACACTTAACCGCTTGCAGATAGACAGCAGTGTGCCTCAGAACTGAAAGTTAGGAGTCTTGAGACAGGAGGATGATAGGAAAACAGATCACATTCCTGCCTATCTAGTCCTATCTAGGCCATGAAGTTGGTGCGGCCCTCCTCACCCTCTACAGAGACCTGGACACATCTTACTGGGAGCTCCCCACACCCCCCCCCACCGGGCTGGTGCTGGTACTTGTTATTGGGGTATTCGTTAGCAAGCCAGGGAGTCCAGCTGTGTCCACACCACCTTGACTGAACAGGAGGCCCAGGCACCACTATCCAGTCCATCACCTGAAACAACTGAGAGCACCTCTCAGAACACAGAGATCAAGAACGACATACCTACCTGCTTGAGCCACAGCTAGCTTTTACGCATAAGTGCCACCTCCTGGCCTGCAGGTCAAATTGCACAGTTTAATTTTGTTTTAATTAATTTATTTTTTATAGAGTTGTGCAGTAAAAGTGAGGA
The DNA here is from genome assembly GCA_963574415.1 of Tarsius wallacei. Taxonomy (NCBI): domain Eukaryota; kingdom Metazoa; phylum Chordata; class Mammalia; order Primates; family Tarsiidae; genus Tarsius; species Tarsius wallacei. The sequence continues at coordinate 8,179 of CAUYQG010034433.1, read as the reverse complement.
TTTACCACGTAAGTAGGCTGCATGTAGGTGAAGTTTGGGCTTCTAGGTGACCCTCACTCCTCCTAGTAGTGGACCAGGTGCCTTTTGTATTGTCATGTGGCCCTCCACTCTGCCCCCTCCCTCCTGTAGCAGTACCCATTGACTGCTGATCCCACCCTTTTGCTAATGTGACTAGTGATCTGATCTCAGAAGCTAAGCAGGGTCAGGCCTGATTAGTATTTGGTTGCACAGCCCAAGTTAAACCTGCCAACAGAAGTGCACAGGGTTATAGAAGCAAAGCCAAAAAGCCCAACCCAACATACCCTATGTTATATCCCCCAAGGGAGGGAGGATAGCAGAAGGGGGGAAAAATCATCCTATCTGAATGAAAATTAATTCAAAAAGAAGTGGCAGCTTCCCCAGATGAGAAGAAACCAGTGTAAGAATACTGGCACCACGAAAAAAAAATTCTGAATGTTGTGACACCACCAAAGGACCACACTAGCTCACTTGAAATAGACCTTAGCCAAAATGAAAACTCAGAAATATCAGATAAAGAATTCAAAGTATGGGCTGCAAGGAAGCTTAATCAGATCCAAGAGAAGGTTGAAAATCAACAGAAGGAAGCCTGGAAAGCAATTCAGGAAATGAAGGAAGAGATAAATAGCTAAAAAACAAAACAAACAAACAAAAACACAAAACAAACTTCTGGAAATGAAAAAGCCTTCCTAAGAAATTTCAAAATACTGTTGAAATATTTAACAGTAAACTAGACTATGCAGAAGAAAGAATTTCAGAGCTTGAACACCAGTCTTTTTCATTAACCTAGTCAGACAAAAATAAGCAAAAAAAAATTTATTTTTATTTTTTTTAATTTTAAATGACAAAGCCTTCAAGAAACATGGGATCATGTAAAGCAACCAAACCTGCAATGTATAAGCTTTCCTGAGAGAGAAGAAAAGTAAGCAACATAGAAAACATATTTGGGGAAAATACTTTAGGAAATTTTTCCTAATCTTTCTAGAGAAGTAGACATCCAGATACAAGAAATTCAAGAACACCTGTGAGATACTATACAAGACAAACATCAGCAAGGCATATAGTTGTCAGAGTACTTAAGGTCAACACTAAAGAAAAAAATCTTAAAGGCAGCTAGAGGAAAGAGTCAAATCACCTATAAAGAAAAACCCATCAGACCAACAGCAGACTCCTCAGCAGAACCCCTACAAGCCTGAAAATAATTGGGGTCCTTTTTGTAGCCTCCTTAAAGAAAAAGAATGTAGACAAGAGTTTTATTCCCTACCAAACCAAGCTTCGTAAATGAAGGAGAATTAAAGTCTTTCCCAGACAAGCAAATGTTAAGGGAATTTGTCGCTAATAAACTGACCCTACAAGAAAGGAGTTCTAAACATGGCAGTGAAAGGATGATACTTGTTATCATAAAAGGACACATAAGTATATATCTAATATATCCTATAACACAATTATATAATTGAAATTCCAAAACAACTAACAACATATGAAAGGAATAAATCCTCATATATCAGTCTTAATCTTCAATGTCAATGGCCTAAATGCTCCAATGTATCCAAAATATACAGAGTAACAAATGAGATAAGAAAAACAAGAGCCAACCATCTGCTGCCTACAAGAGACCCACCTACTGGCTAAAGACATCTTCAGACTCCAAGTAAAAGGGGGTAAAAAGATATATCATGCAAATAGAAAACAAAGATGAATAGGAGTAGCCATTCTCATATCAGATAAAATGGACATTAAACCAACAACAGAAAAAAAAAGGGAAAGAAGGGCATGATATAATGATAAAGGATTCAATGCAACAAGATTTAACTATCCTAAATATATATGCAGTCAACACTGAAGCACGTAGATAAAACAAAAAACCTACTCAACCTAAGAAAACAGGTTGGGCCGGGCTCGGTGGCTCAGCCTGTAATCCCATGCCTTTGGGAGGCTGAAGTGAGTGGATTGCCTGAGCCCGCGGGTTCGAGACCCGCCTGGGCAAGCAAGACCTCATCTCTACAATAAATCAAAAAAAAAAAATTAGCTGGGCGTGGTAGCGCGCGCCTGTAGTTCCAGCTACTTGGAAGGCTGAGGCGGAAGGATCGCCGGAGCCCAGCAGGTCGAGGCTGCGGTGGCTGGGAGCAGCCACTGCACTCCAGTCTGGGCGACAGAGTGAGACTCCAACTAAAAAAAAAAAAAAAGAAAACAGATTGGTCGCAATACAATAATAGTGGGAGATTTCAACACTCTGCTGATATCACTAGACAGATCATCAAGGCAGAAAGTCAACAAAGAAATTTTGAATGTAAGCTAGGCTACAGACCAAATGGACCTAATACACATTTACAGATCATTCTACTTAACAACTATAAGACATATATTCTTCTCATCTGCACATGGAACATTCTCCAAAATCAGCCATATGCTTGGCCAACAAACAAGTCTCAGTGAATTCAAAATAATAGGTATCTTCTTAGACTACAATGGAATCAAATTAGAAATAAATACCAAGAGGAACTCTCAAAAATACACAAGTACATGGAAACTAAACAACTTACTCCTGAATGACTTTTGGGTAAATGACAACATTAAGGCAGAAATAAAACAATTTTTAAAAAAATGAATGAAAATAGACACACAACATATCAAACTCTCTGGAATATAGCAAAAACAATGCTAAAAGGAAAGCTTGTAACATTAAATGCCTACATCACAAAGATATAAAGATCTCCAGTTAACAACCTAACATTGTATCTTAAGGAACTAGAAAAACAAGAACAAACTAAATCTAAAGCTAGCAGAAGAAAAGAAATAACAAAGATCAGAGCAGAACTAAATGAGATTAAGAGAAAAAAAAAAAGGCCAGGCACAGTTGCTCAAACCTGTAATCCCAGCATTTTGGGAGGCCAAGACAAGAGGATTGCCTGAGCTCACAGGTTCAAGACCAGCCCATGCAGCTTGGCAAGACCTCATCTCTACAATAAAATTTAAAAAAAAAATTAGCCGGGCACACACCTGTAGTTCATGCCTGTAGTTCTGGCTACTTGGAAGGCTGAAGCAGAAGGATTGCCAGAGCCCAGCATGTCAACGCTGGGGTGGCCGTGAGTGTGCCACTGTACACCAGCCTGGATGATGGAGTGAGACTATAACACATACACACATGCACAAAAGAGAAAAAAAAGATCCAAAAGATCAACAAAACAAAAAGTTTGTTCTGTGAAAAAAATAAACAAAATTGACAGACCTCTAACTAGACTAACCAAGAAAAAAAGAGATGATTCAAATAAGCATAATCAGAAATGATAAAGGTGACGTTATAACTGATACCACAAAAATGAACACCTTTATGTGCACAAACTAGAAAACCTAGAGGAGATGGATAAATTCCTGAAAACAAGATTGAACCAGGAAGACACAGAAATTCTGAACAGACCAATAATGAGTAACTAAACTGAATTAGTAATAAAAATCTTTCAACAACAAAAAAAGTCCAGGACCATACAGATTCACATCTGAATTTTACCAGATGCACAAAGAAGAGCTGGTACCGATCTTACTGAAACTATTTCCAAAAATTGAGGGGGAGGAATCCCTCCCTAATTCATTCTACAAATCCAGTATCATCCTGATACCCAAATCAGGCAAGGACACACTAAAAAAAAGAAATCTGCAGGTAAATATCATGATGCACATAGATGCAAAAACCCTCAATAAAATATTAGCAAACTGAATTCAACAGAACATCAAAAAGATAATTCATAACAATCAAATAGGCTTTATTCCGCATATGCAAGGAGGGTTCAACATACACAAATCAATAAATGTAATTCACCACATAAACAAAACTAAGGACAAAACCACGCTATCAGCTCAATAGAAGAAGAAAAGGCATTTAACAAAATCCAACATCTCTTCAGGATAGAAACCTTCAACAAACTAGGTATCAAAGGAATGTACTTCAAAATAAAATAATAAGAACCATCTATGACAAACCCACGGCCAATATCATACTGAATAGAGAAAGGTTGAAAGCATTTTCCCTAAAAACTGGAATGTCCACTCTCACCACTCTTTTTCAACATATCACTGGAAGTCCTACCTAGAGCAATCAAGCAAGAAAAAGCAAAAAAAAGGCATCCAAATTGGAAAAGAGGAAGTCAACTTATCTGTTCACTAATATACCTAGGAAACCCAAAAGACTTCTAGGCTTGATAAATGACCTCAGTAAACTTTCAGAATACAAAAGCAATGCATTGAAATCAATAGCATTTCTATACTAATAGTGTTTAGTTGAGAACCAAATTGAGAACTCTATGCTATTTACAGTAGTCCCCTACACACACACTCACACACAAATAAAAAAATAAATAAATTTAACCAAGGACATGAAAGATTTCTACAAGGAGGACCTACAAAACACTGATGAAAGAAATCATAGATGGCACAAATAGAAAAACATCCCATGCTCATGGTTTGGAAGAATCAATATCATTAAAATTACCATATTGCCCAAAGCAGTCTATGGATTCAACACGATTCCTATCAAATTACTAAGGTCATTTTTGACAGAATTAGAAAAAATGATCCTAAAGTTCATACAGAATGAAGGAAAAAAAAGTCAGAATAGCCAAAGTAATCCTAAGGAAAAACAACATATATGGAAACATCACATTGCTTGACTTCAAATTATACTACAAGGCTGTAGTAACTAAAACAGCATGGTACTGGTTCGAAAATAGACACATAGATCAATGAAACAGAACAGAGAACTCAGAAATAAAGCCACATACTTGCAACCAACCACTCTTTACCAAGTCAACAAAAATAAACCCTGTTCAATAAATGGTGCTAGAAAAAATTTGCTAGCCATATGCAGAAGAATGAAACTGGTTCCAAATTTCTCACCATATACAAAAATTAACTCAAGATAGATTAAAGACCTAAACATAAGTTCTGAAACTATAAAAATCATAGAATAAAATCTACAAAAATCTCTTCTGGACATTGGCCTGGGCAAAAAACTTATAATGAAGACCCCAAAAGCAAATGCAACAAAACCAAAAACAGACAAATGTGACTTAACTAAGAAGCTTCTGAATAGCAAAAAAATAATCAACAGAGTCAACAGACAACCTACAAAATAGGAGAAAATATGTACAAATTATGCCTCTGACAAAGGACTAATATCCTTTATGTTTATGTGTACCCATTGCTTAGCTCTTAGAAGGAACTCAGACAACTCAACAAGAAAACAAACGAACAACCCCATTGAAACCTAGGCAAAAGAATATGAGCACATATTTCTCAAAAGAAGAAATACAACAAATACACAAACTACACTGAGATATCATCTTACACCAGTCAGAATGTCTATTATTAAAAAGTGAAAAAACAACAGAAATTGGCGTGGATGCAGAGAAAAGGGAACACTTACACACTATTGGTGGGATGTAAATTAGTTCAACCTTTATGGAAAACAGTATGGAGATATTACAAAGTACTAAACATAGAATTACCATTTGACACAACAATCCCGCTACTAAGTATCTACCCAAAGGAAAATAAATGGTCATATTAAAAAGACACCTGCACTCACGTGTTTATTGCAGCACTCTTCACAGTAGCAAAGTCATGGAGCCAATCCAAGTGTCCATCAACACCTGACTGAATAAAGAAAATGTTACCTCATAAATGCACCATGGAGTGCTGTGCAGTCAGAAAAAAGAATGAAACCATGTCCTTTGCAGCAACATGGGTGGAACTGAAGGCCATTATCCTAAATGAACTAACTTAGAAGCAGAAAATCAATACTGCATGTTCTCACTTATAAGTGGGAGCAAAGCAGTGTTTATACACATAAACATAAAGATGAAAATAATAGACACTGGGGGCTCCAGAAGGGAGGAGGGTAAGAGACGGGCGATGGTTGAAAATTGCCTATTGGATACAATGTTCAATATTTAGGTGATGGGTACACTAGAAGCCCCATCCCCACCAATATGCAATATGCACATGTACCCTGAATCTAAATTTTTTAAAAGTTTTTAAAGAGAAACAATCCAATTGTATTAGATGCCCATTTCCTTTAAGGGCCACGGTTGATGAAGCTTGACCTTAGAGCCTCATGGCCATTTTCTCTGTTGGCTCTGATCATCTAGATTGATAGTCCAAGACAGTGACTATCCTGATGGGCTGTCACCCAGAAGCAGAAGCATCTGGAAGCATGCCCTCTATGACCTTTTCCACTTCCTTTCAGTCAACTCTTTATTGAGGTAATCCTAAAATCACTCCAAGCATGACTGCCAATTGCATTTGCATCTCCTCCAGTCTCCAGTTCCCACAGACGCCAGCAGGGGTGTGATGGTGCTGATGGTCTCTTCACAGTATCAGGTGAGTAAAATTGTCCTGTGGTCCTCCATGTTAATCATCTTCACCACAGCAGCCTCACCTCAGCTGTGGAATTCTATAGACAAGGAAAGAATGGTTTGCATTCAAAACAATTATAACTACCTGCTCTGTTCTGGGAACTGTGCTTGGTGCTGCAGAGAACAACATGGCGAAGAGAGGGTCCTTCTGGCAAGACAGTTCATTCATTCATTTCACATTTATTATCTGCTTACCATGTGTCAGACAGTGCTCTAGCTGAGGAATACAGCAGTAAACAAAACCAAAAAAGTTGGTTTCCTTATGGAGCTTACATTCCAGTGAGGGAAGAGAGACAATAAACAATAAATAAGTAAATATGTTTTAAAAAGTAAAGTTTATTTTTATATTTTATATTTATAAATGCTTTTTAACATTAAAGTTTTCCAAAATTTCCTCATACAAATGGTTCCATTTTCTATAAATATAATAAAAATAATATACAATAGTTTACTCTCCATTCTTAAGTGCTAAAAAATAATAACAGTGGCAGATAACTAAATCAAGAGAATTGCATGGAAAATACCCTTTAATGACATACTGCATATTTACATAATGCTTTCAATTCAAGCGTATAGGGAGAAATCTGGACTCAAAGGATTTTTCCAAGAACAAAATAAAGATTAAATAAGATTTTACAAATCAAAATTAAATGAGCTTCTTTTGTAATTGTAAATTCCAGGGTCTCGTATGAGTAGCTATGTCATGGGAGCCAAAAATCATCATGTCTACTGTACTAATGTTCAAGCCTATATGATTTTTCTTGAAGGGTGGAGTAGGGGAATCTTACATCAATTTTATTTGTAGAACCTCAAACAACAACTAATTAATGACAATTATGAACAGTTTTGGTGTATCTCAGAACTCAATGTCTTGAGGGGGGGATTATGTAACAGTTTAATGCACCATTAAATGCCACTAAATTAGAATACTTTAATAAGGTTATGTTCCTGAAAGAGTTCTAATGTAGTTAATGGGAAGACAAAATCATCGTAGATTATGCTGCATACTTAACAAAACAACAAAAAAAACCTTTTTCTTACAATTCCAGAAGTTACGATCAGTAAAATAATACCTACACTTCATATGTGTTGACAGGGTCTGTAGAGAGCTATCAGCCATGAGAAACCTGGCTTTGAAAAGCTTTGTTAAGCTCGCCCACACTTTACCTCACCAGGGATAATTGATGTGTGAATTCATAAGCCCTACATTTACCCACTCGCCATTTTTACTTAGTCTTTCTTCTGACATAGTGTGGTATTTGTTGCTAAGGGTCATGTTCCCTCTGGAAATAATATATGAAAATACATGAAAAACAGCCAGAAATTATTAGCCACAGGGGGATATTGGATTACAAATAGGAAACCTTGGAGAGTTAAAGCTTTCCATAGGGACCAAACTCCCAGGAGACTCCTCTGCCTTCATTTCCTTCTGTTTCCTCCTACTGTTACTGCTTTGCTTCAGTCTGGAGAGTACTGCTTTGCTTCTTGTGCTATAAGCGTGGGTAAGGAAAGTCCAGCAAGTTTCAAGTTCAATCAGAAAACTACCAAATAAGCTGGGCTCGGTGGCTCAGCCTGTAATCCTGCGCCTTGGGAGGCTGAGGTGAATGGATTGCCTGAACCTGCAGGTTCGAGACCCGCCTGGGCAACTTGGAGAGACCTCATCTCTACAATAAATCAAAAAATTAGCCAGGCGTGGTAGCACGCGCCTGTAGTTCCAGCTACTTGGAAGGCTGAGGCGGAAGGATCGCCGG
>CAUYQG010034432.1:0-64823 GCA_963574415.1 Tarsius wallacei | reverse complement strand
TTTCACTGAAAACCTACTACATGGGGCAAAGCACCTTGCTTATATGATTAACACGAGACCGAAGTCCCTCCAAGAATAATAGACAATCCAGTGAGCGCATGAAGGGAAGAGGGCCATTATCTACTGACAAGCCCTCAGCAGGACAGCCACCTCTGTGAACCAAAGACAGGAGAACAACTGAAGTAGGATGGGGAAGGGAACTCCCGTGACACCAAGCAGGACTCCATGGCGCCTCACACCCGCCCAGAGCCCTGATCCATCTCAACCTGCTTATGTTTTCCTACATCAACTGTGCTCTCGCGACTTGCACACACGCTCTTCCTCTCAAGGGGAACGTTGTCCCCTTCTCAAGGGGCTGCCAGACATCACCCCTTCTAGAACTCCTTCTGCTTCTCTCATGATTTACCACAGAACATGCTCTCCTGCAGAGCACCAGTGCCTCGTCCCTGAGGCTGAGTCTCTCTGAAGATAGGGGCCATCACCAGCACCCAGGTCAATGTATGCTTGGTAAAAGATTAATTTTGATAAAACTTCAATAATTGTAATAGCCACCATTAAGTGAGTACTTCGTAGGGTCCAGGTGCTGTTCTAATATTTTATATTTACCCCGTATAATTCCCAGAGAAACCCAGTAAGTTAGAGACTGTTATTTTCCCCATTTTACAAATCAGAAAACACAGAGCAGCTCTAGGCCCAGCGGCCGGCAGAGCCAGGCCTTAGGATTGGTAACCTGGACCACTTGAACTCAACTGCTGCATGGTGACACCCCCACTGGAGGAGCTGGTTCTGCTTCCTTATTTAAAAAACATTTTCACAACCCACCCCCAGTCCACCCTCATTCATGCTCTCCCCTCTAAAGCATTTTTATTGTTGTTGTTCCTGTTGTTTTTAAATATGGACTCCGTATTTTGGAACTGTTCCATCAATAAAACTGGTTTAAAAAAATTTTTTTTGATAAGAGATCATTTGCAAAAGTACCCAACTCATTATGATCTAAGGCTGATGAAGTTAGAGAGCTGCTAAAAAGGGAAGAATTAGATTTTAAAGCTCAAGTGCTGCAACTGAATGATAATGACCTTTCCCCATCAAAGGGAAGGATTAAAAGCATTCAACCCCCAGCAGCTGCTCGTCATTACTTTACTAGTCTCTGGTGTGGCCATGTGCTCTCTGAACTATGGCCATGGCTGTGTCTCCTAAGCTTTGGCCCCCTCTCCCACCTTGGAGAGGTGAAAATCTCTCTTTAGTTTACTTGCTAAATAAACCATAGTTCCCAATCTAAAAGAAAAAAAGGAGAGAATGAAACAGAAAGAACCTGCGCGACACATGCTACTCAAGCTGCCACTTACCGTTCCACCAGAAAAAACAATAAGACAGACTGAGGACTGCTCGTGACTGCTTCACACCTTCACATGCTCAGAGGATACTAAATCAACTCTACTCCTTAAAAGGTGGGCAGAGCTATTAACTCAAAACATCTGAGAGACTGAGGATTCGCCTTGTTCAAATAATAATAATTACTATTACTATTGGTAATTATTTGGCATGTTTCTCGAAACAGGATTTAAAGCATAAATGGAAAAGGAAACAAAAGCCTCCGTCTTTACCTCCTGTAAAGGCCCATCAGGGACTGCAGCCCGCACCACATCATGCCTGAGTTTTCTCAAATGAAGAAGCTTCTCCCTATAATCATTCACAGTTGCCGGAACGAGTTCCGCCTGGCGCAGTATAGCAAAGGCAGACTGCCGCTCTGAGAGCCTGTCATCCTGAACAGCCAAGAACAACAAGGAGGTCAGCATTCTGATTTTCCAAATGGAACATTAAATGTGACCAAAGGTCTAAAATGAGAAAGACTGGAGTATGTTAATGTTTTAAATTAGCAACACTTTTCCTTTGTAAATAATTCCTTCTTGGTAGATAAGTAGGCTTAGGGTCTTGTGCAGAAATGACAAGCAAAATAGGCAATTCTCAAAAATCCCTCAAGTTGATACCATATGTTGAATAAAGAAAATGTATACATACTTCCACTATACAAGTCTATTCCTAATAATCTGCATTATGGAACTATTTCCCTATACAAATGCATCTGTGAACGGATGTTCACTGCATTATTGTTTGAAATATTGAAAAACTATAAATAAAACCCACCTGGCCATCCAACAACAAGGCATTGGCTAAGTAAGATATTTTAGCCAGGCATGATGGCTCACGCCTATAATCCCAGCAATTTGGGAGGCCAAGGTGGGAGGATCGCTTGAGCCCAGGAGTTTGAGAACAGCCTGGGCAACACAGTGAGACCTCATCTCTACAAAAAAACATTTTTTAAATTAGCCAGATGTGGTGATGTGTGCTCGTAGTCCCAGCTACTTGGGAGGCTGAGGCAGAAGGATCACCTGAGCTCAGAAGGTTGAGGATACGGTGAGCCGTGGCCGTGCTACTGCACTTCAGCCTGGTGACAGAGTAAGAGTCTGACTCAAAAAAAAGGTATTTTAAATTATGAAGTACTATTTAAACTTCAAAAGAAATGAGGTGGAACTAGAGATACTGATATGGAAAAACCCTGTGACCATTTGTTTAAGTTATGTGTGTGTATTCAAAACATTTAAAAGATATTCACCAAGTAACTGGATTTTTAGTGAGAGCCTTCTTGGTAGGTGGGAGTAAGAATTACAAGGAACAAAACCCATGTTCATGATAGATATTTATATAGTGTGTTAAATATCTGCAAAAGTACCATTTTGGAAATCTAAAAATATGTAAAGCTATATGTTTTAAAGAATTATCCACTCAAATAGTTAAAATACCTCCATCAATTCCGGAAGTCGAATGTCAAAATGGTTTAAGATCCTTATCGTCAAAAGCCGAACCTAGAGAAAGTAAAAGGCATGCTTCAAACTCCAAAGTTTAACCATAAGAAGGAACTGACTCACAATCAGTGAGATCTATGTTTTACAGAACTAAGAAAAATCTACCATTTGACCAAAGTGATACAGGCCTACTCTATCCTTTATTTCATATTTATCATAAACCAACACCTAATTCAAATAGTACACAGGACAATTAATGCCCAACTATGCACTATGAAGCAGGGCAATAAAAAAGAGACAAATAAAACGGAAAGGGGGAAAAAAAAAAAAGAAAGAAACTAATGCTCAGTCTAAACTGAGAAGGTTGCCCCTAACCCATGCTGTTTCTCTGAACTAAGACACTATCAGCAACTCAGTAACTAAGTACAAAGAAGTTGATTAGGTTTACAATTCAATTAACATTTGTGATTTTTACTCCTAAGTAATGTACAGTATTCAGGTCATTCCACACACTTGAATGTGCAGGAATTTCACCCAGAAGACTTTAGAAGATTTTTCATTTCCACCCTAGCCCTACTGAATCAGAAGCTTTAGGGGTGGGGACCCAGAATGTGCATTTCTATTAATCCTGCTGCAATCAGTCAGCAGGCCAATGTCCAGGAATCCTTGCTTTAAAACAGAAATCGTCCCACAGCAGCATTTTCTGACTAAAGGGATCTGACAACCACTGGCAGCCTATAGAAATGAAACAAGAAAGACTGAGAACACTTCAGATACCTTGGATACACCCGTTGAAATGTTGGCTTGTAACTTGGGAAATAGCTCCATGAGGGCTTCCTGGGAAAGCAGTCCTTTGCAGCCACATAAGGATAATCTCTGATAATAGAGATCAGCCAACAGCAACACAGATGGCTCCAGAGGAAATGTTCTGTAACGAGACAGTTATCAGATTCGGGCTGCAGCAGGCACCCCAGAGTGTTTAGCCTAGGATGCAAGCTACAGAAAACATCACTGACAAAGGGAATGTGAAAGGCAACCAGGATAAGTCCCTCATGGGCATCGGCAATGCCATGCACATGAGGCATTGTTGCTTCCTAGTAAAGGCCCCGTGCTACTACCAAAATCAGGGTCTGGTTAAACTGAACTTAGAAAATAAACCAATAAACATAAACCTGGATTGTTTAGTATGCAGTGAAAAGACCCAAGGGAAGTTTCCTGGGATGCTGACCACATGAGGCTGAGGCAGAATATGAAGCTAGTGGGGATGTGTATGCTGGAACGTCTAAAGATGTTACAAAAGGTCAGTGCTGTGCAGTCATAGGTTATTATCTGCAAAAGTACATAGGTGGGAATGATCAGCATCATAAACCCTTGAAACTTTATTGACTTATACCATTTAATCCCCTTTACAAAGATGAATCTGTATTTAAAGACTGTCAAAAATGCCCTATTTGAAATGGAGGATCTAACTCAGTGTCAAATTTCACAATGTGAATACAACTCAGATATAAAACAGATCAAAGTGATTTTTACTATGTCCAAGATTTCACAAAAACAGAGGCTTTTCTATTTTATTTCTTACTAAGCTGAATGGAAGATACATTTACTCACAATACTAAATTCTTCACACGTTCCACAGGAACCAAATGAAGAAGTTCAGAAGATTCTTCCAAACTTAGTAGAGTATTTACTGCTTGACAAAGAACAAATAAGTTTCCTAAGGGCAAAAAAACCGGAGAAACCACGTTACTTATTTCTTTGCCATAACTATCGGACATCTCACTTATCTAATACTTGCTACTTATGGAAAGCTCTTAAATTAAAGGGAATTTGTGCCTTCTAAAGAATTATCTGTCAAATGTCCGAATACAACAGAAAGAAACAAAAAAGAGAAGTTTCCAAGTCTTATATTTTCTCTTTCTCAAGAAAAATATATACTCACAAGTAGAGAATAACCAAGATGAGGACAAAGCGTGAGGCCCCCGCTAACTGGCCTTACCAAAGCCTGGTTTTTTGGAAAGAGTGGGCTTGGGCTTTTCAATAGCTAAGGAATTATCTTGGTATAAAATGTGTTTTGTTTTTTTTAAATTCTACTCCAATTTACAAGAAGTCACATATCCAATGGCTACTACCAGTAATACATCCAATTAATGATATTAACTAAGTACTCATTTAATCTCTAACCTGGGGGTCAGCAAACTATGACCCACAAGTCAGATCTGGTAGGAAGTCTGTTTTTATGTGGCCTTAGCTTGTAGCTAAGGATTTTTTTCAATTTTTAGGGGTAGTTAAAAACAACTAAAACATATGTAATGTAACAAAGACTGAATGTGGTGCACAAACCTAAAATATTTACCATCTGGTCCTTTACACAAAGATTTTGCCAGCCCCTGCTCTAGGCTGCAGACCAATGGTGTCCAAAAGAACTTTCTACAGTGGTAAAAATACTTGTGCCAATAATGTAGCCACAATTCAATATAGTAGCCACATGCAGCCACAGAGCACTTGAGATGTGGAAAATCCACTTTATTCTCTAATACGTCTGCTCAGCAGTGTAGACATTCATATGTAAGTGAACAAATGACTACTGTATATATGCTGGGAAAAAATACTGAATACTGTGTTAAAACAAAACAAAATAGCTACTTTTTTTTTTTTTTGGAGGTGGAGTCTCACCCCTTTGCCCAGGCTGGAGTGTAGTGGCACGCATGCTCACAGCCACCCCAGCGTCGACCTTCTGGGCTCCAGCGAACCTTCCACCTCAGCCTTCCGAGTAGCCGGAACTAGAGACACGCACTACCATGCCCGGCTATTTTTTATTTTATTGTAGAGACGAGGTCTCGCCAAGTTGCCCAGGCTGGTCTCAAACCTATGGGCTCAGGCAATCCACTCGCCTCGGCCTCCCAAAGTGCTGGGGTTACAGAATAGCTGCTTTTAAATGCTGTTAGTCAGCTAGCAGGGGAGATGTACAAGTATACAACAGAAAACGGTGTTTGGGGCAGGGCAGCCTAATTCTGCCTGGAAGAGTCATGGAGGCCTTCCTAGAGAGGTTGTGCTTGAGCCGAGTTTTGAAAGATCAGCAAGAGTTCACTGAATGACCAAGACCTAGAAAGGTCTTGGGCAGAGGGAACACATGTGCAAAGGCAACCAGATGGTTGTGAGAGCACGTGTCTGGCTCAAGGTAAGGAAATGGCAATGTCTGGAGCATCAGGTGTGCACCAGGGGCCAGGTGGGTGTGGGAGATGGGAAACAGGACACAGTCTGGGGCCAGAAAACAAATGATCTTCTAATCATGACATCCCCAACACTTCCCCTCCTCGTGTTCAAGCCACCTTGACCTGGTTACCACATGATGTGGCACAAGGGAAACATGTCCCTTGCATCCTCTTTTGTCCCTGGATTTGTCATACCGGGGGTTATGCCAGAGCACAATGTTAGTATTTATTCTCTCATATTCCAGTGTTTACAGTTACTTCAGCGTGCCAGAAAAGAAGAGAAGAGAACAAGGGGTGATTGTGACTGACCTTTGCCAAAGCTCCCTCTGTCAACGGTGGTGAAGAGTGACTCTATGAAGCATGTGACGAGTGGGATCACCTTCTCTTTCTCAAGAGGTCTGTCCCAGGAGTGAGAACAAAAAGGGAGAAGTTCAAAGTGGCGCTAAATGGCGTTTTCCTAGAAAGGCAAGGACTGGCTAACAGATTTTAATCAGCATGTTAAGTGTATCTTCCAAAAGTAAACCCAGTTTGTTGCCTTACCTTATATGAGGTAACACCACAAGAGCTGCCCAACAACGTGAGCGGTAGGCAGTGTCCTCATTTGGAGGTGACTGAATTATGGACAAGAGGTGGTCCAGCACTGAGGACTGCTTGCTTCCTCCCCTGGATCTCGTCCTCCTCTGCCTCACATAGGATCTGAGGAATGGAAAGATACATACGTGTTCAAACTAGGAGAATGCAATCACTCTTGCTCCCTGAAGTTTGACATAAAATTAGTTCCTCACCACCCTGGAGCACTTGGACAAGGATCATGTGTTAGTGATTGAACAGAAATAACTAAACAAACGTGAGTCAAGGACTGTCAGCGAGAGGCCTCTCTCACCCGTGGCTCTACTTCCTTTCACTTGTTTTAATTTGCTTCAAAATTTGAACCAAGTCTCTCCTAACTACAGGTATTACATCTCCATTTTGTGCTGCCAGGCAAGCTTTTGAGAGGCAATTCGCTGGAATAAATGAATTGGTCTCCATTTCCTCTTTCTTTTTCAACATGAATTTCACTACTTCACAAATGTGGAATGACGTTGCAAAAGTTGCCATGAAGTTGACAAATGCCTCCAAAATGATTATGACTTATAGGTAATTTTTCCTCTGCTTTGATCTGACATATAGTTACTCAATGACATTTCCTGATAGCACTCAGTGTGGGCTATCTCTAACATTGGTTCTGTCCTTGTTAGCAACTTTTTACTATTACCAGTGTAATGCACCTTAGTCCTATTTGAAAAGCAAAAATCTCATCAAATAAGTCACAGAAATAATAAGAAAAATGATTTTTTTTACAATTTATCCTCCAACTCCAGTCTGGTTGGCTTGTTATACAACAGAAGTAGAATATCAGGCTTTTATTCTTGTGCTTTTTATCATTAAAATTAACCAAAAAATTACATTCTCTTTTGTTTCATACTTATTAGAATATTAAGTATTTGGAAATTATGAGAGCAAACTAAGTTAATGTAACTGCCAATTTCTCCAAGTCACCACAGCTTGATATATATAGTCGTTTTAGTAATAACCATGACTCAAAAACCTTACAAAATATTGAGATCCCTAAACATAATGAGTCCTTCACTGTTCTGTCATTCCCCTGCTCTGTGTGACTGGCCAGTGAGGTCCTCCAATAAACCCACACTGTGTCCCTCACCCTGAAGGGCCGTGCAACCCAGCCCTGGCCTCCCTCCCTCACCTCCTCAGTCCTCTCTCCTCTTGCTCACTGTTTCACCCACACAGGATTTGTTTTGCTTCTACAAACAAGCTGAGCTCATTCCTGCTCCAGAGCCCTGCAGGGACTTCCCTCTGCCTGGAAAGGCTTGCACCCAGGTCTTTGCAAGGCCAGATTTGTCCCAATCTGCAAATGGTCCAAAGGTTCCCACTGATTTTCCCTCTCAAAACCCTGTTTCATCTTTTTTTATCACTATCTGTAATCATCTTGCTTCTTTGCTTATCTGCCCTACCATGTTCCTCCCCCCAAGAATGTTATCTCCCTAAAAGAAGAAACCTTCTTCTCATTCACTGTTGTACTCCAGAGTCTGGGACAGTGCCAAATACTATACATATTTGTCAGATGACAGAATAATTTATCTCCTGAGGAGTCTTTTCACATTTATTATCTCTTTTTACTCTCACGACAAACAGGAGAGATGGGTGGACAGAATGTTACTAGGAATATTTCAGACAATTATTTCAACATCTTCACAGAAGGAATCAAATCAAAGGTGACCATTCACACACGCCACACCTTTCTGGGAGTGGCAGAAGAACACCAAAGTGGTTGCACTTGCCATCTGACTGCCCTCATTTCTTTCATCTTGCCAGCAGAAGGACAAATATGAGAAGGTCTGACCCCCAGCCTCATTCAGTCCTTGGCTTCACCTCGTGCAAGCCAAGCAGCAAAGCAGCTTCACTCTGACTGCTCAGAACCCACAGCCTTGACACCTGCGAGGAAGTTGCCTGCTGAAGACGGGTTTGGTGTCGCCAAGTCAAGATAAAAGTTCTAAAGGGATAGTTCTACAGCGATTCATTCCCCGTTCCCCAGGATTAGAGTTCAGTACATTCAAAAACCAAGATTCAGGAGGCATATTTTGATACAGAAGCTACTTCTAAGGTAGGCAGATGTGAGTAGGTGTCAAGATGGGCTTCTCCAGAACCCCCAGCTGATCACACTCAGAAGCTGGCCCTGCTGTGTGACTGCAGGACCTTAACTCCCCTCAGTGGGTGCTGGGAAGCTTCACAGCTGAGCAGTCAGCACAAACTCAAGGAATGTCCAACTATTCCTACTGCCTCAAAGCAAACCACAAATGCAACCACAGGTCTACCTACTCCAACAGAAACAAGAAAATTGAGTATAAAAACAGGGGACTGACAAGTTCTAGAAGTAAACCCACTTAACTATCTAAAAAACAAGCTGCATCTTCTCACATATTTAAATACACTTTGTTTTTAACTTCTCAAGAGTATACATTGTTCTGAATGAAGCTAAGTAAGTAATCCATGGCCCTTTGCAGCTAAAACAATGCAAAGGAATATCATTTAAAAATGAATACTCATTTCTTTTCTCCCCTTATCAGCCTCCTAACATAAACAAAGTTAATAGCTTTGTGTAACCTTGGGGAGATGTTAATTCTCTCCAAATTCATCAATAGGCTTAATGTAACTACGAACAAAATCCCAGCAAGGTTTTTTTGTAGACACAGATAAGCTTGTTGCTTCTTTTTTTTTTGAGTAGGGGGTCTCACTCTGTTGCCCGGGCTGGAGTACAGTGGCATGATCATGTCTCAACTCGGCCTCGACCTCCTAGGCTCAAGCGATCCTTCTGCCTCAGCCTCCCAAGTAGCTGGGACTTCAGGTATGTGCTACCATGCCCGACTAATTTTTTTTAATTTTTGGTAGAAATGAGGCCTAGGCTGGTATCAAACTTCTGGCCTCATGTGATCCTCCCACTTCTGCCTCCCAAAGTACTGGAATTACAGGTATGAGCCACTGTGCCTGGCCCTTAATCAAACATTTATAAAGAAAGACAAAGGACCAGGAATAGCTAACACAATTTTGAAAAGAATAAAGCAAGAAGATTTGTATTTAAAGATTTCAAGACTTATTTTAAAACTACAGTATTAAAATTGTGGTGCTGGAGGAGTATAGACACATATGAAGGAGTATAGACACACACACCAATGGAACAGAATCAACAGCCTGGAAGTTAGGCCCACATATATGCCCAAATGATTTTTGACAAGTTGCTAAAAGCAGTTCAATGAGGAAGAATCACCTCTTCAACAAAAACTGCCACAGAAAGTGGAAATCCCAAGGTAAAAAAAAAAAGAAAGAAAAGAAACTCGAACTAAACCTTACACAATTTTTTTTTTTTTTTTGAGTCAGAGGTTTCACTCTGTTGCCCAGGTTAGAGTGCAGTGGCAAGATCACGGCTCACCATAGTCTCTACCTTCTAGGTTCAGGTGATCCTTTCACTTTAGCCTCCTGAGTAGCTGGGACTATAGGTGTGCACTACCATGCTCGGCTAAATTTTCTATTTTTTTTTATAGAGATGAGGTCTCGCTATGTTGGCCAGAGTGGTCTTAAACTCCTGGGCTCAAGCAAGCCTCCTACTTCAGCCTCCTAAAGTACTGGGATTATAGGCATGAGCCACCTCACCCAGCCTAAAAGTAAACTAAAAATGGATCATAGACTTAAATGTAAAACATAAAATGGTAACATTTTTCGAAAAAAATAATAAGGGACAATCTTTAGGACCTAGGGCTAGGCAAAGAGTTCTTAGACTCGACATCAAAAGTATTATCCATAAAAAAAATGTTTTGATAAATTGGACCTCATTAAAATTTAAAACTTTGCTTGGCTAAAAAAACTTGTTAGGGGAATAAAGACAAGCTACAGACTAGGAGAAAATATTTGCAAATCACATATCTGACAAAAGGAGTTGTAAAGCATTTGAAGAATTGAACAGTAAAGAAACAAGAAGCCAGACAGAAAATGGGCCAAAGCAATAAACAGATATTTCACTATAGAAGACATACAGATAGCAAACAAGCACACGAAAAGATGCTTCAACGTCATTAGCCATTAGGGAAACGCAAATTAAACCTACAGTGAGATGTTCCTATACCCTGATCAGCCTGGGAAGAATCATGAGGAGTGATATACCAAAGGCTGGTAAGGATACAGAGAAACAGGGTTACCCTGCACTGCTGAGGGAATATGAATGGCACAGTCACTCTGAGAAACTGGCACTGCTCATACAACAAAACTTGGTCTTATCACAGAATCCAACAATTCCATTTTGGGGCATTTATCTCACAGAAATGAAAACATGGATGTTCCTAACAGCTTTATACATAATGGTCAACTGGAAACGACCTGAATGTCCTTCAACAAGTTAATGATTAAACAGACTATGCTGACTATGCTGCATCCAACCCACGGATTACCACAGTACACTGCAATAAAAAGGAATGGACCATTAACACACACAACCATTTCGATGGGTCGCAAGGGAATTATGTTGAGTGAAAAAAGCCAGGCTCAAAAGGTGTGCACTATAATTCCTTTTATATAATATCCTTAAGATGATGAAACTGAAAAATGGAGAACAGAGTAGAGGTGCCATGGGTTAGGAGTGGAGTAGGGAGCAGAAGGGAGAGTGTAGCAGGAGGGATTGATTGTAGCACAGGTTGTAGAGTTCCAATCTTCCCTCTGGTGGTGTTCACAAGTCTATGCATGTGATAGAACTGCACAGACTACATATCCAAACCTGTATACACACACAGACGAGTACACACAAAACTGATAAAATGGGAGTGAGACTCATGGACTGTACCAATGTCAATTGTCTGGTTGTGATACTGCAGTATGCTTGTATAGGATGTATCCACGGGGAAACTAAGTAAGGGGCACACAGAACCTCTCTGTACTATTACTTGGCAACTGCATGTAGTCACCTCTTTCTCTCCCTTACTGACCCTCCGGTATAAACAAAGTGAGAAGGCCATATGTTTCTCTATGCTCAAATACACTTTTTGTTTTAACTTTGCAAAATGAGATCACACTACATGTAGTATGTGAATACTTCTCCAACCTGCTTTTTTCACGTAACAATTGATTGTGGACATCTTTCTAGTTAATACAGGTAGATAGAGCTTCACTTTTTACAGCATTCTGATACATTATATTTAAATGGGTAATCTTTCAACATTATGGGAATAAAAACTTAGAACTTACTCTACCGTCTGCTGTGAGAAAACCAAAGGGTACTTTTCAATGGCCATCGGGCCAGCGGTGGGAGGTGCTGCTTTGTTCAGAATGAGCTTGGCTGAAATGGCCAGGGCTTCATCTTTGACCACAGTGTCATCAATTAAGAAGCAATTCTCAATATATGAAAGGAAGCTTGGTAGAAAAAGCTAAAAATAAGAAAAAGAAATCACACTTATTAACAGATATCAATTTCAGAAAACCTACTAAAATAACACTTCAAAAAAACTAGATCATAAATAAAAGATTAGAAAATACAACGGCATTAGACTTCTACACAAGAATAATCTTAAAATGAAGCAGTCTCAAAAACTCTGAGGGAAGAGAGTCAGAATCTAGAATTCTATAGCCCACCTACTAACAACGCAGCATGAGGAGAGAATAAAGACATTTCAGATATACCAAATCTCACAATTTTATCTCCATTCACCCCTGCCTTTTTAGGAAGTTCTGGAAAATGTATTCCATCAAAATTAGAACATAAGCTAACAAGAGAAAAACATGGAACCCAGGAAAGAGGAGAGAAGCAACGGAAGGCCCAGCATTACATCTGTGCAGTGGGCTGAAAAAGCAATGCTTTCAGACTGGACTTGCTCCAGGAGGAACATCTCCAGGAAAGAAGGAAAGCTGAGCTGCCAACTTATCTGACAGTTTGCCAGGTGAACGTTATTCACAATACTGTCAAGACGGACTCACTGTCTCACTATTTAAAAAAGACAATTTTCAGTTATAAGAATGAGGCAATTATAAACACTAGGATACATGAGACGGCACACAAAAAGGACATATAATCATAAAATGCTCCTTGTTTATAAGGACTGAGTACGTGGCAAATATGGATTCAACCAAAATTTGAGATAGAACCCTATTGGAAGGGTTAGGGGTGTGAACGAACAAAAATCCACCTCCCACAGGAAGAAGTCTATAGGTGAGGACTAAAACTGGCAAAC
The DNA here is from genome assembly GCA_963574415.1 of Tarsius wallacei. Classification (NCBI taxonomy): domain Eukaryota; kingdom Metazoa; phylum Chordata; class Mammalia; order Primates; family Tarsiidae; genus Tarsius; species Tarsius wallacei. The sequence goes on along the minus strand of CAUYQG010034432.1, from coordinate 52,037 downwards.
CAAGGAAAAGCCATTTATTCAGAGGATTAAGAATATAAAGTAAATACCAGAAAGAAATAGCTAAAAATCATTATATGTGGTGGCTGTTGGTAAGACAAGACAACCTTTTGGCATTGCTTAACTTTTTAAACTACATATATCTATGTAGTACTCTCATAAAAGTAAAATGTAAGGAAAGAAGACCAAAGGGAACAGAACAGAAGGGAAAGATACAGTCGCTAAGAAAACAAGAGCAAGTTAAAGTGTTCCCAGAGCGCAGAAAAAGTAGAATCTGGACACATATGAAAGGGTTTTTGAGACGAATGAGACTACATACATTATTACATGGGAACATGTATTCTTAAGGACTAAGGAGAAGAGTGAGAGGACAAACAGGGAGCTAGGTTTCCATGGAGGATCCTGCAGGCTCACTGGCTCTCAGGAGGCACAGACGGCTGATGCAGTGAGGGGAAAGGGCTAAAACAAACTCAAGACTGGGAACAGTTTCTACCTTGTTCCATCAGGTATCTGTTTTGTAGCAACGAAATGAATTTGAGGACCTTGAACAACTACCGGGTAATACTGTAAGAAAAAGATGGACAGTAACGGAAATCTGCGGGGGAGGGGGCAGGGAGGTGGGATTGGCAGTAGTGGAAATCTGCCTGGGGAAGAGGGGGCACACCTCATCAACAAGGGTACCTGCACAATGAATATCTGTAAACCTAACCCTGAATTGTACCCCACAATTTTAAAAGAAAAAAATTCGAAAGAAAAAAAAAAGAAAAGAAACGAATTTGAAGCCTTCCTCCAAGGCAAACTGTTTCAGAAGCTATTTTCTCTTTGTTGAGTTGGAGTCACTCTGTTGCCCAGGCTGGAGTGCAGTGGCACACTCCCAGCCACTGCAGCCTCGACCTGCTGGGCTCAGGAGATCCTTCTGTCTCAGCCTTCCAAGTAACCGGAACTACAGGCACGTGCTACCATGCCCAGCTAATTTTTCGAGTTATTGCAGAGACAAGGGCTCACCATATTGCCCACGCTGGTCTTGAACCAGCAGGCTCAGGCAATCCTCTTGCCTCAGCTTCCCAAAGTGCTAGGATTACCGGCTTGAGCCACCGTACCCAGCCTCAGAAACTATTATCTATGCTTCAAAATCACACATAAGTTCCTTAAACTAGCTTTTCACTCTTACTACATAATTGTGTAACTTCCTAAAGGATTATTTAAAAAAATAAGTTGGCTAACAGGTTTCATTTAAAATGCCTTAGCATTCAGAAAATGTTTCACCCACATCCTAGAATTAAACATATGAGGATTTGCAACATAAGTAAATTATGTGTGAATATAATTTCTTTAAAAAAACACATATCGACTAAAACATTAAACACTTACTGCTCCCCTCCATAAAACCCCAAATCACTGAATTTCAACTGTGATTATTTTGTCAGGACAGATTCTTTTTCATGCCAAAATTTAGTATCTTGCTTACCTGTTCAAACTGCTTCATAGCAAACATGACTTCAGAAAAATCCAAAATTAAACATCTTTCGAATCTGCTCTCAAATATCTGTGGACCACAGTGTAAAAACATTAGCCTAAGTACGCAGAGAGCACCTTCCCCATTTCCCCCAAAAGAGCAGCTGTGGAAGGGGATGGGGCCCACTTCACCCGGAGTTCTGTCCCAACACTCAGCCTTCTGCAAAGGGTGCTGGACCTCTAGTGAGTACAGGCTTTGCTTGAGGCCGTTCATTCACCCGTGTAGAAAACCAAGGGCAAGTCGTGAGGGTTCCACCTTCCCCAAGGCACACCGCTGCGCTCACCAAGCTAGGAAGAACCTTACTGATCTAGTCCCAATCTCACTTGCAAACTCAATTCCAGCTTTCAAACTCACCAAAATGCAAATCCTATCAACTCACACACTGGCTTTGAATCCTCCCAGGGTCCTCCAGTACTTGCAGGATAAAACCTACTCTAACTTTTCAAAGCCAAGCAGAGCTTTGCTGAGATCGCATCGCACTTCCTCAGGTGTCTGTGTGTCCAGACTACAAACACTGTGAACACGTGTCTTTGCTGCTCCCTCTCCTAGTGTTTTTAACTGCTCCTCTGACAGGCAGACTATTACTGTATTTAACCTTCAAGGGCTAGCCCGAATACAAGTCCCTGGAAGGGCTTCCTCTGCTCCTCAATCCCAGCAGGATTAAGTTATAATTCAATATATACCTAATCAATTCGTTCACTAGATTATTACCAATTCTCAGGCTCCAGTTCCCCCAAACAATTGAAAACCGTAGACATCATAGTGTTCACCTGGATACCTAGCTCACATCCAACACATAGTAAGCTACCTATGTTTGCAGAATACTTGCTGTGCAGATTTAGCTTTTATCGCACTGTATTCTGCTTATTTTTCATCACAGCATGCAATTCACATCTCCTTAACAAGATGTGGGCAGAGCCTTTGTCACGCTTCATTTGTATTCCCCAGCAGGTCTACTCAATGTTAAACATATTATTAGCTATCCAATTAATGTTTGTTGAAGTAAATTACTTTTTCTATGGTTTCTTTGATGAGAGTCTCCGGCAAGGAAACGTTTTCACCCAGGATCAAGGCAGAAATTACATCCAAGAGTGTCCTCCGGCAAGATGTGGAGAGATTGGCTATTTGTAATGTTTGAGACAATACCTGCAAAAATTTAAAAAAAACCAAACAAACGATGTATCCTTGGCAATCAGCTTTTATAAACAGGCTCTTAAGCATATTAACTTGGGAGCTCACATTGCAAACATCAGCAGGCATCATTATCTTTGATCCATTTCCGTATTTCACAAGTATCAGATACGCTTCCAACAATTCTTTAATCTGTTCAGAACTTTTACAACAGTTAGTTTTTGTTACTTTTGTATGTAGATCCAGGAGTGATTCCTGCAAACAAAGAATTTAACAAGGAGAATAACTATAAAATATCAAACTCATCATTTTAATCCAAGAATGAAAACACTGTGTGACATGGTTCAACTTTTCATTCTTTTGTTTTGGAAGAAAAAGTCACATTTGCCAGGAGTCAGTCAGTAAGAGTGTAGTGTTCTAAGATCTATACAGGTTTTCACTCCCCAGCCTCACAGCAACCATGAGGTAGGGAATATTATTACCCCCATTTATCAGATGGAGAGACAAAGGATTAGAGACTTCAAATAGCTTTTCCCAGAACCAACACTCAATCAGGCAGCCCAGTGCCAGAGCCTCCCTAAACATCTGTGCTCTCCTGCATCTCATGATGTCGCAGCACATGAAAACAGTACAGGGGGAGGCAGGAAGCTCTTAATATGCATGTAGAAGCATGAAGAAAACAATATAAAGTACAACCTGCAGGGCAACTCTGCAAAACTAAGAGCAACAACAATAAATCTTAGACTCTTTGTTACACATCCGCCCGTAAAGGTCAAAACTCACCTGCAAACATTCAAAAAATGTACCAAAATGTTCCTTGTAGATGTAGGATACAGTGGATCTGACCATGTGTTTTAGTGTTTCTCCAACTAAAATCCATGGTAGTTGAGTCTCTGTTTCAGTGACTGGTCCCAGCTTTTGCAAAATTAGCTTCATTGCCTGTAGGAATGAAATTACATATAAATCCTTAGCTTTAAGTATTACTCTGTGATTTGCCACTCTGATTATATTAGCTACCTTAAACATCTGGTCTGAATAGTCAAGGATACAGCAACTTTGATGGTTAACAGTGTCCCAAAAATTCCTGAATGAGGATGGAGAATTTTATCATATAACTGTCCCCTCTCCACCTATCATTGCCCTTTAATCAATTTATGTTACCCTCAAGAATCCAAGATGAAGAATAGAGCAAAGATTTTATAAGAAAAACTACCTAGTTGTCCAAGGCCTACACTGGGTAAGCACTGCTACTGGACACCTCACATTCCTCATCTAAGGCTATTCTCAGATGTCCTCTTTCATCATTGGCCTCATTTGTTTCTACTTTCTGTTTAACCCTTCCACATAGACTCTGAGCACCCTCCCCATTACGCACCTGGCCTGTACAGGAGTGAAACATATTTCTAACTCCTTTGCACATTTCAAAGAGTAACTGTCCAACTCCTTCTACCTTTTCTGGATGTTCACCAAGATCAAGAAACATTAAATTGAAAAGTGCATTTTTATCGGAGACCTAAAATATAAAGTATAAATGGAAAATTATATTCACAAACATAAATAGACCCAAATGAAGAAATCTTATTTGCTATTCTACGCATTCACATTTAAATATACTTAGGAAAAAATTGTGAAAGGAACAGACATTTATCATGATCTTAAGCTACTCTTAATAGTGCACTCTCACTAGGAATGTCACACAACAGACACAAATTCACTGGTATGACAGGAAGATATGTACTACAAAAAACTATATAAAGCAACATTCTATCTTTTAAAGTAAATCATATATATGCATTTTATGAGCATAAAAGATTATATCAATGCCTTTGTTTTATAACAAAAACCCTCTAAATTTTACTATAGATATTTTAGGCAAACACAAATGACTCTATGCTACCAGTTCCTACTAGGACATTACAAAAAGTCCGGTTAATCTCACTATTCATGGATTTACTGACTTCAATTAGAGGGCACTTTTGATATATATACACCCATACATACTGAAAGCTACCAAAAACCTAAATAACAATAAAATAGTGACACAAATTATATTACATTAATTAGTGAGCAAAGACTTAACCTTACTGTGAAATAAACTCAAAACATCTATATTCATTTTTTACATTAGTCCCTAATAATCAGTTTTAAAAATCTGCTTCTATTCATCAGATTCTTGATGATTAACTAGCAATAAATATATAAAACATCAGACTAACCTTTCTCATCAAAAAAGTAAAACTTTCAGCAGCAAAATTTCTTATATGTAGTTTTCTATGAGCCAGGAGTGTACTGTACATGCTACACATGAGAAAAAAAAGGCATGTTTAATAAATCATAATTAAATCATAATACATGATTTGATAAATCATTAGCATGTTAATAGCTGATAAATTATTAACAAAGATGCACGACATGTCAGACATATGTCCAACACTGTGCTAGGTATGCAAGGAATGCACAGCAGGTAAAAACAGGTTTAAAACCTCAGTCGATTACCAAGAAGACAGATAGGTCCTAGGACCGGGGGTGCTGGTCCAACAGACAAGACTCCATGAAGAGCTGAAGCTCGTGGAGAGCTCTGAATGACAGGAATTCAGGTGGGAATTTGAGTGTATGTGATCAGGAAGAAAGTGAGTGCACAGATGAGACAGACAAAAATGATCATGGTCAAGAGAGAACAAAGGCTAGAACATCTAAGAGGAAGGATAATGTCACCGAGGATAAAGCTGCCCAGGTGCATAGGTAGCTCTGAACACCAAGCAGAACAATCTGGGTTCCAGCTTCCATCTGTGGCAGGCACTTACTCTGTGTTACTTCACTTAATTAGCGCAAAAACTCTACGGGATGGATTCTATTATTATTATTCCCATTCTACAGATAATGAAAGTGAGACAGAAAGTATAAGCAATCTGCTCAGGCCATCCAGCCATGCAGCTATAACTAAACAATTACTGGTATAATCACACTGCTTAAATTGGTCATCCTAGTAACAGAAGCACACGGACTCTCTCTCCCTCTCCTGTTTTTGCCCTAACCTAGTACACAACAGCTCCTTGCTCATAGCAGGTACTAAGAAATATTGGCTGAATGAGAAATGACTATTTTGACAGTTAATTTGGCAGCAATATACAGGATAAAACAAAGGAAGAAAGAAGAGGTTGACAATTCAACTAGAAAGCTGCTCAAGTCACACAAGTTTGGGTTAACCATGGGCATGAGAGAGAATGGTAGGAGAGGAACTGGCAGAGGATGGACCCAAAAGCCATTTCAGGAGTCTCTGCAAGGGAGCCAAAGCCCTTACAGTGGGTGACCTCAGGGCCCCTGATGATCTGGCCCTCTCACTGCTTCTTCTCTGGCACCACCCACTCACCCTGACACAGGCTGTGCTGCCCCCTGTGCTACTTACTATTCCCTGAACATGCTGGCATGTGCCTAAGATGTTCTCCCCTTGCTAAAATGTAAGCTTTGGGAGAAGAGGGATCTTCATGTTTTAATTTGTGATTGTATCTCAGGTGCCTTCATACAGACAGTGTTCAATAAATAACTTAGCGACTGTGTGACTGACAGAATCAAGAGGACTTGGAGTCCTTGCGGATAACCAGGTCAAAGTGGCCTCGCAGGAACTGAGACTTAGTAACGGGAAGAATGTTGGTATCACTGACAGAAAATGGGCAAAAAACAGGACCTGGCATATGGCAGGCCCTCAATACACATTTCCTGAACATGAATAAATGGGAATATCAGAGTTGGTTTGAGTAGGAATATGCTGAGTTTGGTTTCAGTAATACTCAAGTGAAAATATCCAGGCTGTTGAAGAGGTCATACTGAAAGCAAATATATTTATAACAGAAGAGTCTAACTTAGGAGATATCAAAGTGGCAGCTTTTGTGACAGTTAAAGTCTTAAAACTAAATAAACTATATTCCCCAAGGACCTTACTGGTTGTTTAATAAAATAATCTTGGTCTCTAACACATTTTACCAAAAGCTTCACAGAGAACTAGTAAAAGCTGGAAAATATTCCTTTATCATTCCTTGTTCAAAGTTCCTAAAAAAGAAGGGTGGGCAGGGTGAAGGGGGTGGCACAAAAAGGCAGCCTATTGTCCCATCCTGCACCCATTCCTTCTGCTGGGGAGAAAACGGCCAATTTTTTATCGTATTTTTTACAGTATGTGGAAACAATCCATCTCCAGATGAAGTGGAAAATTCCATCAAAGCCCAGACTAAGTCAGATAATCTTGCCCTTACTTTAAACAAAAAGCTGGCCAGGCTCGGTGGCTCAGCCTGTAATCCCAGCACTTTGGGAGGCTGAGGCGAGTGAACTGCCTGAGCCTGTGGGTTCGAGACCAGCTTGGGAAACTTGGCGAAGCCTCATCTCTACAATAAATCAAAAATTAGTCAGGTGTGGTAGCATGTGCTGTAGTTCCACTACTTGGAAGGCTGAGGTGGAAGGATTGCCGGAGCCCAGCCGGTCGATGCTGAGGTGGCTGTGAGTGTGCCACTGCACTCTAGCCTGGGAGACAGAGTGAGACTCCAACTCAAAAAAAAAAGTGTACACAAAAAGCTACTATGAAATTCATTCTCTTTCCCCACCCACAGTTACTCCCAAATACCGAGTCTCTTTTAGTGAGTATATTAGTGGCTGGAGAAAGGCAAGGTTTAAGACAGAGTTCTTAAAGAGTTCACAGGTTGGTAGAGCACAGCATAACATTATAAACAAGCAATTACAGTAAAAGTTATATAACATAAGTAGTTCAAAAATGCCAAAAGGGGTAGAGAGTACAAAGCTTTCACTTCTGGCTAAGGGGCCTGGGAATATCTGTGGAGGTTATGGAACCCAAGCTAGGTTTTGATGGGTGGGTATAATTTCAACAGCTGGAGGTGAGAGGTCAGGTCAGTGCAGACTGGCATAATAGCCTGTGGACCCCTTTGGTTGGAGAACCACCGCTGTGTAAGGGAATAATTAGACACTGAGCTAGAAACATAGTTTGGAGTCAGAGAGAAACCAGGGAAAAAAGAGAAAGGCAATTAAAAACCATATGAGAGTGAGAAAAGGGTCACCTGTATATACTGGACATGTCCTTCACCATCAGTCTCCATAGGTACTTGTAAAGGTATGACAACGAGGTAAAAGCCCATTCTAACAACTCTGTGTCCTGAGTCTCCAGGATTGATGTGATGGTCACAAAAAAATCTGGAAAGTGTGGATAGAAATCTGTCTGCAGATCTCGTGCCAACTGTACAACCAAACTGGATTAAAAAAAGAAGCAACTGATTATGCGGATTTAAAAAAAGACTGCATATCAACTTGATGATCATAAATGGCCTATGATCACAGGATTAATTAAACCAAAATACTTCTAAATCAAGTCTCACGAGACATAAAATTATTTAAATCTTAAGAGTTCAGCAAAGAAATCAGGCACGAAGGAGCATTCCACCATAAATTATGGCCAATCGTTCCTATAGTATAAATGAAAAACGAGGTTCTATCAGGAGCATATAACAAATGCAAACTGTACCGCTAAAATTCTGCTTTATGGTAATAGAAAAGGTAAATCCTCCTTGTTTCTAGATTACAAATACCTGATCTAAGTCACATGTAGCAATGAAACACGATCTTTCTTAAAATTTAGGCAAGTGTAGTCAACCTTTCTATCAAGATGCTACTTACTCCAAAAGAGGTTGATAGGCAAAACTATTCTTAATTTGCAGGTGAGTCTTCAAACTCAAAACTATCTCGTTTTGATGGTAGACCAACTGATTGAATGATTGGCATTTGTCAATGACTTCTTTGTAAAATTTCCCTGAGTGGAAAAAAAAAAAAAGAGTATGTTCTTCTTTTCCATCACAACACTTTTCAGTTATATGGAACATATAACTGTGTAAATTATGGGTGAATAAAATAGAAATAAAGTAGAAAATACCAAAGTGTTCCGTGAGGTTCAATTCTCTCCATTTCAGCAGACCCTCAAAAAAGTAGGTTTCAACCTCCTGTCAAGATTAAAGCAGTCCATTAATCAGACGATTCAAGAAAACTATGATCAAAGTAAATAGAAATAATGACATATTAATAGCTCAAGGCAATAACAGTAAAGAGTTTTAAAACTCCTTTTAGCTTTTTTATAAAGGGGCATTATCTAACTCACTTTTAAAAAGCAGTCAGGAGTATAACATCAATAAATGGTTTATAGAGCTCTGTCAATTTGGTTGCAGCAAATAATTCTCTGAAACCTATATGTAACAGTCACACTAAGCAAAACATTTTTTCTGTGTATTTTATAATTTAAGGCACAGAAAAATGTGTTGGCTCTTTATAGTTCCTTCACTCTGCTTTTGGAAATATAAATTGCTACAACCTGATGGAGAAGTCATCCAGCATGTCTATTAAAATTAGAAACAGGTAAGTTGATTAAAAACGGGATGTTGACATGTCTTCAAAATGATAAAAGCAAGTTACACAGTGAGGTGTATGGCAGCATTCAATGTTTCCTTACAAAGACAAACAAACAATAAAACCTCTATAAATGTTTGCACATATGAGCATGAGAGAGAAGTATGGAAGGCTACACTGGACTGTCAGTGTTGGTTTCCTTGGGAATAAGGGGTGGAAGGAGAGAGATAATATGCTTTTTCTAAGTTCACCACTATGTTGTTTAGTTTGTTAACATGGTATATATTACTTTGTACTCTGAAAGGTAAAACCAATAATTATTGCCATACATGTACACATGTGTATATATAAATATGTGTGTATGTATACACACACACACACACACACACACACAGAATACATATAAACAGCATGCCAAATCTTCTACAACCTCAAAAACATTTTTTAATTGTACTTTGAAAATCTTTAAAAAGAAGAAAGAGAATCCCACAAAGCTGTTTTTGTGTCCCTTAAGGCAGAAGGGAAATATACATCGCAATTTACCACCTAAAGGCAGGAGGCATTTCTAGCCTACACACATCAGCAGCACACAGCAGCAATTTGTGGCACGGTGTCCCTGCACTTTTGCAGTATAACTCTGCAGTTCCTCTAACCAAGAGACAGAGTCTGCCTCCTCACCCCTTGGATCTGGCCTGGCCTGATGACTTGCTTTAACTACTAGCATGCAATGGAAGTGACCCTGCAACGTCCAAAGCAAGACCTCCCGAGGCATTGGCATCTTCTGTTCCACTCTCTTGGAAAGACCCTGCCATCATGAATAAAACTTCACCTGGCTTATTGGAAAATAAGAGGCCACAGAAAGAACCAAGATCAACAAGCCCCAGCCAACTGCTAGACAGGCAACTGAGGCCATTCTGGACCACTTAGCCCAAGTCCCTATCCCAGACTCTCCTCTCTACTAGTCTAACTCTCTACCACTTGGTATTTTCAACCTCTCCTATAGTTTAAACTATAAACTGTATGCTGAATGTTAAATCCGTAATTCCACCAAAGTCACCTATATTCCAGATCCATATACACAAATGTCTTTTGGACACTATCATTTGGATGGCCATAGATATCTTAACAAGTCCCGAATGGGAGCTAATTATCATCCCTCCACCACCTCCTGCTCCTCTTCTTAAAATCTTGATGAGTAACATCTTTAACCACACTATTGTTGGAACCAAAAACCTTAACCCCATTTTCTTCCTCTCTGCATACTCACTAGGTCACAAGACCTTTCCCCTCAACTTCCTTAATAACTCTAGAATCCTTGCCTTTTCTCTATCTTGACTGCTACTACCATAACCATTTCTTAGATGACGCCCAATCCTCACAGCTGGTTGCCCTGACTCCAGTTCTGCTCCTTTCTACACACCAAAGTCAAAGAGACTGAAAACTTAAACCTGATCATGTCACTCACTCCTGTTTACAGTCCTAGAACACCCATAGCTTCAGGATAAAATTCAGACTTAGTCTGATATCTGAAGCCCATTATAATCCCTGCCTATCTCTCCAGCTTTATGTCACCAGCAGCCTCCTTCCCCCATCCCAGTCACCATCAACACATACACCCTATACACACCTATACCCCACTAAACTGCTTTGCAGTTTCCTGAATATGACATTCATTCTCCAGCCTCTGTTTCTTTCTGTAGGCTTCTCCCTCAGCCTAGAACAGCCTTGGCCGTCCTCTTTGCCATGCTAAAAACCTATATAAACAAGACTCAATTCAAGTATCACCTTGTCTAGAACATCTTTTTAAAAATTTATTATTATTATTCGTCTTATTTGAGTTGGAGTCTCATTCTGTTATCCAGGCTGCAGTGCAGTGGCATGATCATGGCTCACCACAGCCTCAAACTCCTGGGTCCAAGGCAATCCTCCCAACCTCCCAAAAAGTTGGGATTACAGGCACACGCCACCACGCCTGGCTAATTTTTTATTTTTTGTAGAGACAAATTCTTGCTACATTGCCTAGGCTGGTCTTGAACTCCTGGGCTCAAGCAGTCTGCTTGCCTTGGCCTCACAAAGTGCTGGGATTACAGGTGTGAGCCACTCCACCTAGTCTTAGATCACCTTTTTTGACACCCCACCCTATATCCCCAAAGAATTTGGGTTAGGCTCCCTTTACTATGAGTTCCCAAAGCATTATGTGCTCACCTAAATAACATCATTTAACATACTGCACTTACATGATGGAGACAATGTATTCAAAGACAGTAAGTGAAGTTTGACTACAGCAAGACTGTAAAAACTGAGGTTGAATCCTCAAGTTAAAGGCATGTTATACAGCAGGGGTTCCCAGTCCCCAAGTCCCCCGTTCCCAGTACCGGTCTGTGGCCTGTTAGGAACTGGGCTGCACAGTAAGGAGGTGAATAGCAAGCGAGCAAGGAAAGCTTCATCTGTATTTACAGTGGCTCCCCATCTCTCACATTACTGCCTGAGCTCCACCTTCTGTCAGATCAGTAGACAGATTAGATTCTCATAGGAACGCAAACCGTATTGTGAACTGCACAGGCGTGGGATGTAGATTGTGTGCTCCTTATGACAATCTAATGCCTGATGATCTGAGTTGGAGATGAGGTAGAGACACAAGCACTGGGAAGTGGCTGCAAATACAGATTAACATTAGCAGTGAGGTGTGACTGCACAGAGACCATAATAAATCAATTGCTTGCAGACTCGTATCAAAATAATAATTTCATGACAATAATTATCTCATTATATAACACAATGTAATAATAATAGAAATAAAGTGCACAACAAATGTAATGCACCTGAATCATCCCAAACCCTCCACCCCCTGTTGGAAAAACTGTCTTCCATGAAACCAGTCCCTGATGCCAAAAATGTTGGGGATTGCTATTATATAGAAACTTGAGAGGCTAGCAGAGGAATAAGGACTTGATGCAGCAAAAGAAAAAGATTTCTGCATAGAGGAGTGACAGTCTGAGCATGGTTAGAACTGGAAAAAATTAGGTAGTCTAGCCTCTTTCTTTTTGTAAAGGAAGAACCTATTCCCCAGGAAAGTGACCTGCTCAAAATCACTTAAAAATTATAACTGCAGGCATATGGGTCTGCAGCAGTGCTTGGAATGCATATGGGAAAGGAGGAAGACTGGAATCACAAAAGCCAGCTGAGTATCAAGTCAAGTTAGTTGTCTAACACAGCATCACCCAACAGAACTTTCTGCAGTGATGGAAATGTTCTATATCTGCATTTGCCCAATATGGTAGCGACTGGTCACATATGGCTTTTGAGTACTTGAATTTTTAACTTACTTTAAAACTAATTTGCCATGTGTGGCTCCTGTATGAGACAGCACAAGTCTAATGCATTTCACATTCATAAAGGAACAGCTTGAAAAACAATTTGCTTCTACTAAGAGGAGAAAAACACAGACTATGAATACTTGAAGATGAGCCAATGTCACATTCTCTTACCTCATCATAGCTTGCAATTCTATCGATCCGGTGAATAATATCGATATTCACATTCCCCAGTCGTTCAGCAAATGTAAGAAACTGGAAGGGAGAGCATATTTAGGATACATCATCATTTGATACTCATCAGGTCTTGAATATCTACTGAATGCCTTATAATAATTACACGTGGGCAATTTTCTTGTGAAAGTAGAAAGTTTAAAGCGCCAATAAACCTCTGAGGTGCTACATTACAAATAATGCTTTGCTTGTAATTTTAGGCATGATAAAATGTTTCCTACCCATAATAGGATAGGATAAATCACAAAGGATAAGTGTAAAAACAAACTGAAAAACATATGGCCGTAAACAAATGTACTGTGCTACCATTCAAAGACAACGAATACTTACAATAATATGTTTGCATAACTTATTTCAGCTAGGTCATTTCAAACAAAAATTCCATGCCAGACTGGTGACTCTGTGAACGCTGGCGATCGGTCTCGCTAGATCTGTTAGCTTTCATATCCACTCACAAGCACAGGGATGTAGCTAAGTCGACTTCAACACAAGTGTGTTTAAACATATACACACCCCTGGTTGTATCGTAACGAAGAAGTGGTAACAAACTACCCAGGGGCAAACCCTGAAAGCGCCGTGATGGCCATTAGCTGGAAATACTCCCGCCAGCCCACCCCCCAAGCGGGGTCTCTAAACATTTAAAAAAAAAAAAAAGTCGGGAGAACCCGCCCTCATCAATCTCCTAGGGTAGTGAATTTAATTCCGGACTGAAAGGAATTCCCTGCTTGGGCCAGACCCCGTAAACCACAGACAAAATCTGTTGCCCAGACGTCTTTCCTTCCCCATCCCACGTTCACTACACCCGCCCGGCCCGAGCCCGGCGCCCCTGCGCCCGGCTGAGCCTGTCTCAGACCCAGGGTCCGGCCCAAGCTCCCGTGCTCACCCGGTAGGTGTTTTCGGTCTTGTGGGAAACGGGCTTTGTCTTCATGGCTGCCGAGGGGCAGCGGCCCGCGAGGGCCTCGGGGGCATCCGAGGGTCGCAATCGGCAGGCGAGAGAGGAACGTGGCTCGCAAAATCGTACTCCCTGATTCCCAGGTGCCCGGACTTTCTCACGTGCGGCCGCAGCCCCTGGGCGCAGCCATGTTGGGGAGGGGGCGGAGCCTGGCGGGTCACGTGGGCGGAAGAGGGGACGGAGCATGCGTGCCTTCTCCGGGTATGTGGCCACGGTTTCTCATCTCTGTCGAGTCTTGCAGGGGAGATGCGTGTTTTAGTTATACGAGAAAACATGACTGTCATCATCATCGGCTGACATTACTGTCCCTCACTATGTACCCTGCACCATGCAGAGCTGTTTTCACCCATAATTTCACAATAGATCTCTTTGGGGACGTTCAATAAATAGAAAGGAGGCGCGGTGTGCGTTTTTGAAGGCCCTCTGACACCACTGGTAAATGGCAGTCTCCACTCAGACGCCAAATTCTGATATTCTTAGCACCGCGCTCCCAATACAACTGAGAAATAGAAAAGGAGTTTTAAATAAAAATATTTTAAATACATGCACAATCAATGTTAATGTTTTGGAGGTTTTTTAAAAAACCATTTTTTAAACTTTATTTTATTTTTTTGAGTCGGGGGCCTCACTCTGTCATCCAGGCTGGAGTGCAGTGGTATGATCACACACACTGCAGCCTTGATCCTGGGCTCAGGTGCCCTCACCTCAGCCTCCTGAGTAGCTGGGACTGTAGGCACGCCCTGCTAATTTTTCTTTTTTTTTTTTTTTTGTAGAGATGAGGTCTTGCTATGTTGCTCAAACTGGTCTCGGACTCCTGGGCTCAAGCAATCCTCTCACCTTGGCCTTCCAAAGTACTGGACTTACAGGTGTGAGCCATTGTGTTCCTACCACTTCAGTGTCTATGCATAACCTGGTGTTAAACATAATTGTACAAAGTTTTTAAAAATACATTACACGACTTTTTAAAAAATAATCTTTTTGATACAGTATTTTCTCCACTTATTCTTTCGCTCAATGACTATTTCATGAGATTCGTCTTTGGGCCAAACACTGTTCTGAGAGCTGAACAGGAAAGACAATGATAGTGTTAGTAATTCTGTTTGGAAATATTTAGTCTGAGGTGCTTATATCTTAGATAATCAAGGAGAGATATAAGTAGACATTTGGGTATACATTTCTGTATAGGCTTAGTGTAGCAGTCAGAGCTGCAGGTGTGATTTAAACACACCTAAATGCCTCAAGCTGGAGGTATTTGTGACTGGGAAAGAGAGCCAGTAAGGTAGAAACTGACTAGTCATAGAATGGAAGCAAAGCTGGTAGCCAACGATGTGGAGAGTTGAAGATTTATAAGTGTTTTCTGGGTCTGACAAGGTGAAGGTCACTGATGACCTTGACAAGTACAGTCTAGTTGAAAAAAAGCAAGCAAAATATGCATGGACTGAGGAGGTCATCAGAGTTGAGGAAGTGGACAAAACACTTTCAAATTGTTGTTATAGCATCAACATTTTCTATGTCATCACAGGGTTGTTCTAAATATTTTTATGCCTTTATAGCACTAATAGATTTTTATTTTCTATAATAAAACGTTGAAATGCCCAATATTCAGTTAGCTTCCAGTGAGTTAATACTTGACCTTTTTAAAAAATTTTTTATTTAAACCTTTTATGGGCCACAGACCCCTCAGGGAACTCTAAGAAAGCTGTAGAACTTCCCCCAGAAAAATGCAGGTAAGCTCTTTTATGCTAAAACGTGTAGATGATTTCAGACTTAGAAACCCACAGCTAACTGAGGGTAGGAGCCCCCACCCTAAGCAATGTTCTCAACTTGTTGCCAAAATCACTCCCATAAAATTGTTCTCTTTTCCTTCTTTTATTTATTTTTGGTAATGGAGTTAACTGGACAATAAGGAGAGAAGAGAAAAATGCGAAATCAAAGAAACTGAAAGAACTGGCACAAGTGATATTGACCCTTTATCTTTTGCATTGCTACTCACTCTATGTGTCCTCATACGTTGACTTTAGTTGGTTGAACAATATATCAATATAACATGGTGGTTGACAACATGGATGCTGGAACTGGTTGTCTGGGTATGCATCTTGTTGCCACCATTTGTTAGTGGTTCAGTGATCTTACCTAGATGACAGACCAATCTGGGCAACAGAGTGAGGTAAATTACTTACACTTTCTGAGCACCATTTTTTATTCATAAATGAAGCTAACAAAAGCACCTACCTCATGGGTAGCTGTTGTATTGAGTAAATAAACTAACAGATAAGAGGTGTTTAGGATGGTGCCGGGCTGCCTAACTGCACAACCTTTGACCCATTACTTAAACTTTCTGAGACCCAACTTCTTCATCTATAAAATAGAGGCCATAATAATATCAGTTTTCCAAGGTATTGCGTTTGTGTGTTGAGCATGAAATAAAGGCTTGCTGAGTGGATAAATCGGTGACCATTTTTTGTCTGCTATCTGGCTACCTAACAAGATCCGTAAGGGCAGAAACCATGTACTTCTTCAACTTTGTATGATCAGTGCATCTCTTGAACTTAAGAGTTGTTTAATGAATGTTGTTGAATTAGCAAAGCATACAGTACTAATTTAACCTTTACAAACTTAAGAGTAAGATAACTCCTGCGTTGGGTGTGAATGGCATCTCATGAATTTTGCTGTCTCTCCTAAAACTAATTTTGTGAGGTTCTGTGAAAGATCCAAAGCGGCAATAAGAAACACCACTGTTTCCTTGTGCCCAGCTTTCGTCCTCTGTGCCAAGGCCTTAAAGACCCTTACCATTCTCTCATCCTCTCTTTTCTTTTTCTTTGTGGCTCTACCGGACCCATCCATTCCAGCCAGGAGGCTTGGATGCATCATTCCTTCCTTCCTCCTACTCCTCCTCCTTTTATTTTTTTCCTTTTTGAATCAGGTTCTCTGTAGTCAAAGGCTGAAGTGCAGTGTCACATCACAGCTCACTCAAGGAGCTGGGACTACAGGCATGCACCACCATGCATGGCTAATTTTTTGGATGTTTTTGTAGACATGAGGTCTCTCTATGTTGCCCAGGTTGGTCTCAAACTCCTGGACCCAAGCAATCCTCCTGATTTGGCCTCCCAAGGGGCTGGGATTATAGGCGTGAGCTACTGTGCCCAGTCCATTCTTTCCTTCTTAAGCTTTATAGGGAGCTTCTGGAAGTTTTGCTTTTTAATCTTTGTTTGTGTATTGCCTAGCACACTGTACTTTCAAGCCCAGAGGACTTAAGAGCACGTGAGGAGTTTACTCACCTAGACATTTGCGTGGAATCCAGAGAAGGCTTCTGGGTGGAGGTGACATCTAAGCTGAGAACTGGAAGATGAATAGGAGTTAGCCAGAAAGGAAGGTGCATGGACACGATGGTGTCATCTTGGCAAGGGAACGGTATGCAGAAAGGCTCAAAATGGCAAGACAAATTTGAGTATATTTCATTCCTACGACAAAGTCATACCCTGTCAAGTTAGCTTTGGCCACTGATGTCATCCTTAGTTAGCTTCCTGGGACTAATACAGGGAAATAATAGGGCCGGGTGCAACTTGGAGATGGGGAGAGCCTTGGTTTTTTTACCTGTGAAGTGGGGACGGTAATAAGGGCAGGTGAGAGGTTGTCTAGTGCATGGTATGTGATGATTTGGAAGGGGACAAGTCTGCCTGGTGGCAGGGTCTTGTCTAGAAAGGGGCTTCAGGGGTGCTGTAATATCAAGCCAGAGAGAGTCTGACTCAGAACCAGGGACCACGGAAGTGAAATCTCAAACTAAGAGAGGGGGATGAAGTGAAAAAAAAAAAAAAGCAAAAAAAGGCTGTTTTAACTGTGGCAGTGAGAAATGCTAGCTCGTTGGTCACGTCCTTCTTGAGTGAACTGTGTATTGCACATGGGGTGTGTAAATCCAGGGGCAGGAAGAGCAGGAGTTTGGATTCAGAAGTTCTAGGATTTTCCGTGGAGTTTGGATTCAGAACGGGTCCCAGTTCTAGGATTTTCCATGTGGTAGCTGGCGATTGAACAAGTAACTGAACACCTCAGAGCCTCAGTGTTCTGTCTTTAAAATAGGCCCAATGACCAGTTCTGCATTTTGCTCACTGGTTGGTAAGAGCATTCACTCTGAAGCAGGGAAACGTCTCCTGGACCCTGTACAGAGGATATGAACAGAACCAACCATGATTGTTCCCTTCAATGTTCTGTGATTGCTTTCAGCTCTGGGACCACGGAGCTTGCTTTCCCCTTTCCCTTATTTAAAGCTCAGGCAATAGAAACATTAGACCAGAAATTGCAAATGCGGGGACCTGTAAGCTCAGGATAGCCCACAGTTAAGTTTTGTTTGCCAAAGAGTATTCTTGAAATGTTCTAATTTGTTAAAAACGTGAAGATTCCAGGTGGAAATCCAGATTTATCAACTTATCTTGAAAAATAAAAAATCTGCAACACTGGGTGCCTGTTTTGGACAGCAGCAGTGAGCAGAAGTTAAGTGGTAGCAGCCCTGGGACATGACCAGCGTGTCTCTGCCGACCATGCCCTTCCTGCTGTCCAATTCCTGACCCATGCTGTACCTTGGGGTATCCACCCGGCCCCTGCAGGCTGTTCAATGTGTGTCCATCAGACTCCTCCCCGGTGGAAGGCTGCTGTCACACATTCCTCACAGATTGTCAGGACTGCTGCCACCACTGCCTTTTATTGTTTAATACAGTGAGTGACTCCACTTTTTACAGTGGCGTCAGTGTGGTTTTGCAGTCGGTGTTAACATATTTGTAACACCCTCCCCCACTCACACACACACACACACACACACACACACACACACACACAGTGCTCTGTATCAGCTTGTTTTCTTTCCTCACTTTCACTCAGCCATTGCATTTCTGTTGTGGACCTTACGATCTTTATTTTTTTTTTTTCAACAAGAGATATCAGAAGATAATCCAAATTAGCCTGCTTTTAGGACAATGGAAACACTAGCATATTTTGCTTCCCCACGTTCCAATTTCCACCCTTTATTTCTATCATTAGACTGCCGATGTCTTGATAGGAAGGAGAGGGGGTCTCATTGTTTGGAAGGATCACTCCTTTCTCTTGGTTTGGGTTTCCCTTGGTTTGTCTGGGCTGTTTGCGGCAGACTCTTTGGCCAGCCCTCCCAGGCTCACACAGGTGCTCTGCCACCACTCTGAGTCTAGGTTTACTCATCAATAGGAGGAAGACTAGCGCCCCTTATGGGGTTATATGAGGAGGCAGTGACCTAATATGTTGGTTCTCAAAGTGTGGCTGCTGGCCAGTATCATGGCATCCCATGGGAACTTTGTGAACAATGCAGATTCCTCAGCCCCACTCCATACCGCCTAAATCAGGAAGTAGGGATGGGGCCCAGTCAACTGAGCTTTCATGAGCCTTTCAGGTGATTCTGAGGCAAGCTCTAGAGTGAGACTTAATGTATGCTGAAGCTCGTAGAACATTGACTGACAAAACCTTGTGTTACAGAAAGCATTTACTATTATTACTATCCGGTCTTTATAGAAATGTTTGGTGTCATCATTATTTAATTGTCCAGTCCACCTCTAAGGTAAGGAGTATTAGCCTCATTTTATTAAATTTTGTTGTCTTTATTTTATAGACACATAATTGAATTTATGGGGTACATGTGAAAATCTGATGCAAGCATACAATGTGCAATGATCAAATGAGGGAAAACGGGATATCCATCACCTCAAGCATTTATTATTTATTTGTGTTAAAAACATGCCAATCCACTCTTCTAATGATTTTGTTGCAAGTATTGGATTTCCTTTTTTAATTCCTGAATAATATTCTATTGTATACAAATTTTCTTAATCCATTTAGCAATTGATAGATGCTTAAGTGGATTCAATATCTTGGCTATTACGAATAATGCTGCAATAAGCATGGGAGTGCAGTTAACGCTTCAAAATGTTAATTACAATGAAATATACTGATTTCCCTGCTTTGGATTAAAAACCCAGTAGTGGAATTGCCAGATGATATGAAAGTTCTATTTGTGGTTTTTTGAGAAATTTCCACACCCTCAAGCTAAATCTAGACCTAGATATAACCCTAACCTTAAACCTAACCCTAGCCTTAGCCCTAGCCCCAATATTAACCCTAGACCTAGTCCGAGCCCTACCATTAACCCTAGATCTAAGCTAACTCTGGCCCCAGCCCTAACCCTTACCCTTACCCTAACCCCAGCACTAAACCTAACGCTAACCCTGTACCGTCTTCTATAGCGACTGTATTAATTTACATTCTTAACCAGTCTTCCTTTTCTCCACATCCTCCATAGCGTGTGTTATTTTCTGTCTTTGATAACAGCCATAGTGACTGGAGTGAGATAATATCTTATTTTGGTTTTCATTTGCATTTCCCTGATGACTTGTGATGTTGCGCATTTTGTTATATACCTGTGGCCACTTTATGTTTTCTTTTGAGAAATGTATATTCAGAGCTTTTGCTCATGTTTTTCCCTATCAAATTGTTTGAGTTTCTTATGTATTCTGCTTTTCTTTTTTTCTTTCTTCCTTTTTTTTTTTTGACAGGATTTCACTCTGTCACCCAGGCTGGAGTCTAGTGGCATGATCATGACTCACCTCAGCCTCAAACTCCTGGGCTCAAGTGATCCTCCTGTCTCAGCCTCCTGAGTAGCTAGCACTATAGAAATGCACCACCACACCTGGCTAATTCTATTTTTTGTAGAGATGAGGTCTTGCTTTGTTGCTGGTCTCAAACTTTGGGCCTCAAATGATCCTCTTGTC
The DNA here is from genome assembly GCA_963574415.1 of Tarsius wallacei. Taxonomy (NCBI): domain Eukaryota; kingdom Metazoa; phylum Chordata; class Mammalia; order Primates; family Tarsiidae; genus Tarsius; species Tarsius wallacei. The sequence goes on along the minus strand of CAUYQG010034432.1, from coordinate 31,718 downwards.
TCAACCTCCCAAAGTGTTGGGATTATAAGCATGAGCCACCACACCTGACTCATATTTGCTTATTAATCCCTTGTCAGGTGGGTAGTTTGCAAATATTTCCCCCCATTTTGTAGGTTATTTATTTACTCTGTTGATTGTTTTCTTTGCTGTACAGAAGCTTTTTAACTTGATGTGATCCCATTTGTCTATCTTTGCTTTGATTGTCTGTACTTTTAAGATCTTACTCAAGAAATCTTTGCCCAGACCAATGTTCTGGAGCATTTTCCCAATATTTTCTTTTAGTAGTTTCAAAGTTGCAGGTCTTAGATTTAAGCTTTAATTCATTTTGAGTTGATTTTTGTATATGGTGAGAGATAGTAGTCTACAGTCATTCTTCTGCATATGGTTATCCAGTTTTCCCAGTACTATTTATTGAAGAGACTCGCCTTCCCTCAATGCATGTTCATGGCATCTTTGTCAGAAATGTGTTGACTTTAAATGCCTGGGTACATTTCTGAATTCTCTGTTCTGTTCCATTGGTCTGTGTCTATTTTCATGCCAGTACTATACTGTTTTGCCGATTGTAGCTTTGTACTATAATTTGAAGTCATGTAGTGGGATGCCTCCAGCCTTGCTATTTTTGAATAGCCTCATTTTAAATGTGAGGGTTCTGAGGCTTAGAGAACTGCTAAGTGGTAGCAAGATTTGAAACCAGATCCTCTAGTTTCAAGTTCAGTGCTCTTTTCATGTCCCCACACTGCTCCAAGTCTTTTTTTTTTTTTAAAGAATTTAAGTCAGAGTCTCACTTCACTGCAGCCTCGACCTCCTGGGTTCAAGCAACCCTCCCACCTCAGCCTCCTAAGCAGCTGAGACCACAGGCACGCACAACCATACCTGGCTAAATTTTTTGATTTTTTTTTGTCTATGTTGTCCAGGCTGGTCTTGAACTCCTGGGCTCAAGCAATCCTCCTGACTCAGCCTCCCAAAGTGCTGGGATTACAGGCGTGACCCACTGCACCCAGCCAGCGCCATATCTTAAGAGTGTGAACAAGGATGAGCATGTTTAGAGAAATAAATATTCTGCTATTGTGATAGATATTTGTAGATTTCCTGACAGTGTCCATTGTCTCTTCTTCAGGAAACAGCATCCTGATTTTCTTCTGAGGAATCACTTTTCCCTCACTCTTCCTGTCTGAGGTTCAGGTTAGGTTCAGGGAGGGCTTGTGTCCTAAGCTGTATTTCCTTGGCCAAGTCACTGGCTTAGAGATAAGCATGTGACCTAAATTGGGCCAAGAGCTCTATCTGAACTTTTCCTAGAGCTATCAGGAAGTGCTTCTTTTTTTAAATTTGCTGAGACAATAGGAGCCTGAAATTCTTTTTTTGAGTTGGAGTCTCACTCTGTCGACCAGACTGGAGTGCAGTGGCTGCTCCCAGCCACCGCAGCCTCGACCTGCTGGGCTCCGGTGATCCTTCCGCCTCAGCCTTCCAAGTAGCTGGAACTACAGGCATGCACTACCATGCGAGAGTCACTTTTTAGCTCCCACATATGAGTGAGAACACACAATATTCATCTCTGTGTACCTAGCTTATTTTTGAGCCATTACTGGAAGAGATGATAGTTGGGGTGGATACATCAGAAGTGACGATGTTTACCTTAAACAGGAAAGACAGGATCATCTAGGTCATTGCCCAAGTCCCTCTGAACTATTGAGCTGTGCTGTGTGAGCTCTGAAGTCTTCCTTTTCCCAGCCTCTCCCCTCCTGCTCCCATCGGGGTCTCTCTCCTTCCCTCACTTCCCAGGATGTCATATGAGGATTTCATCTACCATTTCACAAAGCTGGAGATCTGCAACCTCACAGCTGACGCGCTGGAGTCTGACAAGCTTCAGACCTGGACAGTGTCTGTGAATGAGGGCCGCTGGGTGAGGGGCTGCTCTGCCGGAGGCTGCCGCAACTTCCCAGGTGGGAGATACTCTTGATGGGGGAAGGGTCCAAGCAGAACGTTGCAGGTAGAAAAATAGTAACTGGCCGGGCTCAGTGGCTCTGCCTGTAATCCCAGCACTCTGGGAGGCCGAGGTGAATGGATTGCCTGAGCCTGCAGGTTCGAGACCAGCCCGGGGAACTTGAGACCTCGTCTCTGCAATAAATAAAAAATTAGCCGGGCATAGTAGCATGCGCCTGTAGTTCTGGCTACTTGGAAGGCTGAGGCAGGATTGCCGGATCCCAGCAGGTTGACGCTGGGTTGGCCATGAGTTCCATGGCATTCCAGCCTGGGTGACAGAGTGAGACTCCAACTTAATAAATTAAAAAAAAAAAAAATATATATATATATATAAACTGTCACTTACTGTGTCTCTACTACATTCCAGACATCCATTATCTTATTAAACCCTGCCCACCATGCTGAAGAGTTGCAATAGGGAGCTCGTAAGAACTTTTAAATAGGAAACTGCCAGGACCACACAGATGCTCCTCAACTTACAATGGGATTAGTCCCAATAAACCCATCATAAATTGAAAATATCACAAGTCGAAAATGCATTTAATACACCTAACCAACCAAACATATAGCTTAACCTAGCCTAGTTTACACATGCTCAGAACACTTACATCAGTCTACAGTTGGGCAGCATGATCTAACACAGGCCTGTTTTATAACAAAGTGTTAAATATGACATGTAATTTATTGACTACTGTACTGAAAGTGAAAAACAGTGCCAGGCGTGGTGGCTCACACCTGTAATCCCAGCACTTTGGGAGGCAGAGGCAAGAGGATTGCCTGAGTCCAGGGGTTCATGATCAGCCTGGGCAACTTGGCAAGACCTCTTCTCTACAATAAATCAAAAAACCAGCCGGGCATGGTGGCACATGCCTGTAGTTCCAGCTACTTGGAAGGCTGAGGCAGAAGGATCGCTGGAGCCCAGCAGGTCGACGCTGGGGTGGCTGTGAGTGTGCCACTGCACTCCAGCCTGGGCAACAGAGTGAGACTTCAACTCAAAAAAAAAAAAGTCTTGACCACATCAGTAGCAGTAGAGATGGAGCAGAGAGGGCAGATTTAGGGGAGAACATATTGGGTGACATGAAGAAGGAAGAATAAGGAATGACATCAAGATTCCTATTTTGGGGTCCTGAATGGTTGGTGTCAACATTCCAATACAAGACATATGAGAAAAAAAATCAGTGTGTTGTGTTTTTTTGGTGGGGTTGGTTGTGGGGTTATGAGGAAAGGAATTTAGCTTGGGACATGGAAAGCTTTAGATACTTGTAGACTATCCAGGTGAATATTTGTAATAGAGAATTGGATGTGCTTATTAGATGGTACTTGATTATATGGCAAGAAGAACCCCCAATATATTTGAGGAAGGAAGGAAGGGAAAGAAAAGAAAGGAAGTCAGAAGAGAGATTGAGGCTGGGATATATAGCTATATAGCTCAGGTGTCATGCGCACTTAAGAAGTAGTTAAAAAGTGAAAGTGAGCACAGCTGGGAGCGGTGGCTCTCTCTTGTAATCCCAGCACTCTGGGAGGCCAAGGCAGGAGGATAACTTGAGCCCAGAAGTTTGAGACCAGCCTGGGCAACATAGTAAGAGCTTGTCTCTACAAAAATATAAAAAATTAGCACGTGCCTGTAGTCCCAGCTATTTTGGAGGCTGAGGCAAAAAGATCACCTGAGCCCAGGAGATCAAGGCTGTGATGAGCTGTGATCAGTGCCATTGCACTCCAGCCTGGGCAACAGTGTGAGACCCTGACTCGGAAAAAAAAGTGGAAGTTAGTAGATTGTCTAGGGAGGCAGGAAGAGTAGATGAGAGGAGAAAAAAACCTAGGACCAGATCCCCAAAGCTAACAGCATTTAAGAGGCAGATAAGGAAAATAAAACTATCAGCAAAGACTGAGACTGAAAGTTCCGTGAGGAAGGAAGAAACACACATCCAATTAGTGCAGCTCCCTCTGTGTAAAGGTAGAGTCTCTCCCATAAGTGATTAGACAAAAGAGACCAATATCTGAATTATGTTTCCCATTAATATTTATTGAGCACCTCGATGCAGGGGATAGAGATACATAGATTCCCGTCTCACTTCCCTTCCTGCCCTTTCTCCAAGAGGCAGATCTGAATGTGCATTTCCTTTCTGGGGGGGTGCAGACACTTTCTGGACCAACCCGCAGTACCGCCTGAAGCTCCTGGAGGAGGATGATGACCCTGATGACTCCGAGGTGATCTGTAGCTTCCTGGTGGCCCTGATGCAGAAGAACAGGAGGAAGGACCGGAAGCTGGGGGCCAACCTCTTCACCATTGGCTTCGCCATCTATGAGGTGTGCAGCCCCTGATCAGCTCCAGCCCGGGAAACGCATACCTTTCCAGTGAGGAAGTTTTTAGGGGCTTCCAGAGGGGTCCTCTGGTTTTTGTTCATAACAAACAAAAGATATGGGGGCAGGGGCCATCTGGTGGAGTGGAGCTGGGCCTGGCAGGGTGGGTACATGGGGGATCAGACTCCAGCGGTCACTGCAGTTGTTGGCACTCCTTTCAGCAAGTTTTCATCATCATTCAGATCTGAAGCATTTTCTTTTTCTGTTTCTCCTCAAGGTTCCCAAAGAGGTATAGCAGTGACAGTGGCCAGCAGTTGTGTGAAGCATTCCTGGGGGGTCCTGAATCTGTCTGTGGCTCATCAAGAAGCTTCCTGGTGGGGTTTGTGGACAGGACTATGATAGGAGAGGGCCTTGCCTGCATTATTTCAATGGCAGAGTGGACGCCTCAGGCAATCGCATGAGCTGTGACCACCATACCCAAGATGTGTGCTTTCTCCCTTGCCAGACACTCTGCTCAGCACACATAGACCTTCACATTCTCAAACTCGCCTCTTTACACTCACACAGTCACACATACACACGCATACAACATGCGCACGTGCGCATGCACACACGCACACAGACATATTCTGAGGGTGGCTTCCCTTTTTGGGATGGAGGAATCATTCTTATCAGAGCCCAGTCAAGGCCTCTAGGCCTCCTTGGGGGTCCTTCCAACCTGAGGGGACTCGGAGCTGAGGAATGGCAGTTCTGGTAAGTGGCCCGAGTGTGGGAATGACAGACTTGTCCTTCACTTCTGAATCACAGCAGAGGAAGAGGAAGTGAGGTCGGGAGGCCTTGGGAACCAGAAGTTGGTAGGTCGAGACTGTGAAATGGGGGATCAGGGAGTCAAGAAGGGACCCCTGGAGGGGACTGTTAGCAGGAGAGGGCGCCCTTCCCAAGAGGCTCAGCTCCTATGGGCTCTTCTGCTCCCAGATGCACGGGAACAAGCAGCATCTACAGAAGGACTTCTTCTTGTACAACGCCTCCAAGGCCAGGAGCAAAACCTACATCAACATGCGGGAGGTGTCCCAGCGCTTTCGCCTGCCTCCCAGCGAGTATGTCATCGTGCCCTCCACCTATGAGCCCCACCAGGAGGGAGAATTCATCCTCCGGGTCTTCTCTGAAAAGAGGAATCTCTCTGAGTGAGTGCCTCCCTGGCTTTCCCTGCCTGTTTCTAGAAGCTCACGTGCCCTTTCCAGAGATGGAAGGCATGAGGCAACTGGACACCTATCTCTCTAGGGGCCCTGGGATATGTTGACCAGCTGCACCTCTTCCCCCACTCCTGTGCCAGTGGCCACATTGCCTCCATTCATCCATTCATTTATTTGTCCATTCTGCAGACATCTATTGAGCACCTACTATTTTCCAGGCACTCTTCTAGGCACTGGGGATAGAGTAGCAAATAAAAGAAATCTCTGCCCTCATGGAGCTTAACATTCTAGCATGAAACAACAATGGATAGGAAAAAATATATATGGCACGTCAGATTTGAAGAAGTGATAAGGAGTGAAAATAAAGTAGGGGAGAGGGATAGGAGGCATTGGTGATGACTGACATTTCAGGTTAGCATGGCCAGGGAAGCCACATCCTGCCCTTGGCCCTTGGTCACCACACATTGATTCATAGGCCCTGCTACTTTGCTCTCAGGCCTTGGAAGAAGCACCAGGTCCACGGGTAGGTGGCTGGGTCATGCCTCTGGGGAGCTCTGGGCAAGGCCCACTGGAACCCATGTTCCTGGGCTTGTCCACTGGGGATTGTGCCTATATGGGGTTGGTTCCTAGGGCTGGGGCTGTTGGTTCCAGGGGTTCCCTTGAGGCTAGTCCTGACTTGGCTGCTGAGAAGCCATGTGACCTGGCCAAATCCTCCATGTGCTTCCTACTTGCTTCGGGCGACGCTGAGACCCCCACATGTTTGTGTTCCTCACAGGGAAGTTGAAAATACAATCTCCGTGGATCGGCCAGTGGTGAGTGGTTTAGCTCTTATGTGTGAAAAAGTCCAGAGGGTCACCCTCCCAGCTCCATGCAAGGGACAGGTGGTGGTGCAGGGCAGAGTGGGTATCAGCAGAGGGTGATGGGAGTCTGCGGTATGCAGAGCAATTACTCCTATGTTATGGCAAAGTCTGCCTGGCATGGCCAGAAGCAATGGGCCTTATGGTCCGGGGCCATTTAGTCAGTTCAAGGAATTAGGAAAATATGGAAGAGGGTCCTAGAAGGGAGATGCAGTTTGAACAATTAGAGGGAAGGGACACAGAAGTGCCAACAATAAGAACAATAAGCGCCTGCTTCCCAATGAATACGTCATTGTGCCCTCCACCTAAGAGGCCCATTATGACGTTAGATAATGTTGGATTTCTTACATAGAGGAAAGTATACTGGTTCTGGACTCAGTGTCAAAACATGGATCCTCCACTCACTAGCTAGATGATCTGGACAACTGACATCATCTGACTCAGTTTTCTACTCTGTAAAATGGGGATAATAATAACGTGCCTCGGAAGGCTTTTGTGAGGTTCCAATCAATGATATCATGTATGTGAAGTATCTGGCACAGCATGGGAACTCAAATGGAGGATTTTTTTCACACTTTACATCTTACAAAGGTACTTTCATACATGTTATCTTACCTGATACTTGCAAGGTTTCTGAGAAATAGGTGAGGCTATAATCCCTGGTTTTCAAGCAAGGGAATGGAGGCCCAGTGGGCCTAAAAGACCTCCCTGAGTTCACAGAGCTCAGGGAGGGCTGGAACTCACATCCAGGTTCTCTGACTGAGGCCAGCCCCCTCATGGTGAGAAGCCCAAAGTCAGACACACAGAGTTGTGTGTTGGAGTCTCTGTACTGAGGAGTCTTGTGATTGCCTTGAGGCTTTGGGCTCTGGTTAGTGAACAGTCCCTTGTGCTCTGTGGGTGTGACCTGGGCCAATGGGAGAACAAATGTCCCACTGAGCTGTCTTCCGGGTGGTGACAGTCATGGACAGTCATGACCCTGTGCCAGTGCCAGATCTCCAAGTGCCTTCTGTGTCATCACACGTTTGGTTTCAGGATTACATGCATTTGGGCCTACTCGTATCTTCTGGACACTGGTAATCAGTGTATAGTAGTCATTAGGAACTGCAGACTCAAAAGCTTATGGGAGCTACCACGAAACCTAACTGAGCAGAGCAAGCAGGTGTGGGGGTATTGGTGTTCCTGCACTGGCAGATTCGTCTGCAGTTCTCAACTGACATGTGGCTTCAGTGTCAAGGGACAACGAGAATGGTGGCAACTGGGGCAATCTGGAGGATGCAGAGAGTAGCCATGCTCAGCTCCACTGATTGCTGCCACCAGGGATTACAGACCCAAGACTTTCATATTTCACAAAGGGAGCCCCAAACCTGGATTTTCATATTATTATCTCCCTATGTTAAATACTTGCTCAAAATTTTTTTTAAATATTCTGTAAGTCGGGCCAGTTTGAGTGAACCACAATTTTTGGTGTTCTAGTAACCAATTTCATTAAAAAAAAATTAGTCAGAAGATAATTTTCCAATCACAGTGGATTATAAGAACAAAGACACCAGGCATAGTGGCTCATGCCTGTAATCCTAGCACTTTGGGAGGCTGAGGTGGAAGGATTGCTTGAGGCCAGGAGTTTGAGACCAGTCTGGGCAGAACTTGTCTCTACAAAAAAAAAAAAAAATTAGCCAGGTGTGGTGGCACGCATCTGTAGTCCCAGCTACTCAGGAAGCTGAGGCAGGATAACTTAAGCCTAGGAGTTGGAGACTGTAGCCACTATAACTGTGCTACTGCAGCCTGGGTGACAGAGGGAGACCCCATCTCTAAAACAAACAAACAAACAAACAAAACCATAGCAGTCGCCAGTCTCTGGGCATGGAGGGGTAAGAAGGAAGAATTCTCTCCTCCCTTCACCCTCCATGCCCCTTTTTGGCTCCATGTGATTCAGATTTCTGGACCCGGGAGCCTCACCCCAAGCTAAGGACCAGGACACAGGGAAGCCAAAAGCAACTGGCCGTTCTGGGAACTTGCTTTTCACTTATTCTACATTTACTGTTTCCTTTTCTTGTGCAGAAAAAGAAAAAAACCAAGGTGGGTGTAACAGGATGCGTGGGTAGAGAGCACAGAGTGTGTGTGTGCATGCATGTGTGTGCATGTTTGTACATGTATGTGTGCGCATGTATGTGTGCAAGTGTGTTATCACGTGTGTGCATGCACCAGATCTGCCTCTTCCTCCCCCTCCTTCCCTAAGCTCCTGTGGGGGCTGAGTGTGCAATAATGACTGCTGATATTTGCTGGGGATGCCAGGTATTCTTCCAGATGCCATGATTTACTCAATCCTCACAACAACCCTGTGAGACTGCTACTATAATTATCCCCATTTTCAGAGGGAGAAAAAATACAGACAAATTGACGAAGTTGCCCAAGGCCATGCAGTCAGGAAGTGGCAGAGCCAGCACTTGGAGCCAGTCATTCTGGCTCCAGAGTCGGTGCCCTGAACTCCAATAGGTCATCAGACAAAGTCTGGTGCTGTGTTTACGGTGGTGCCCGCAAGATTCATCACAGTGATCCTCCAGTATCAATGCTGGTCCAGACCAGAGCTGACCTTCACCAAGCACCTACCACATACCAGGCACTGTGCTAGGAGCAAAACATTTTTTCAGCAATAGCAGTATCTATAAAGTTATCTTTCCCCTGTATAGATGAGGGTTTAGACTCAGAGAAGTGAAGTGACTTGCCCAAGGACACACCACTATGAGTGGGGGAAATGGAACTGAAAACCACTTGTTTACTCCAAAACCTGTGTTTCTTGCCGCTCCCCTTCTGGTATCCCTCCCTGCCCCCACTTCACGGCCTGTGTTTTCCAGACCCACACTCAGATCTGGAGATGTGTGCCTGGCAGGGATGCTCCATGGCCACACCATGTCCATTGGCACACATCACCCCTCAGACTTGACTCCACTTGCCGTGGGGTCCCCACAAGCTTCAGCAGCTTGAGCAAGACCCTTTGTTTAGAAGGCAGAGCAAGCCAGGGCCTCTGGAGCCTGCCAGGAGCCAAAACTGGCAGAGTTGTTTTCACAGGTCTGTCCATTCCATCTGTCCTAGGTGAGCGACAGGGAATGGTCAGATTGCTCTTAGGCTCTGCCAGTTCCTTTGCTCTGCGCACTGCAGTCTCCACCCCTGCAGCCTGGCCTTCCTCTGGCTTTCCCTGCAGGAGCACAACACACCCCAACAAACCTTTCATGTCCTCTTGCATGAGCATGTCTTGAGACTATCCCTCACATTTGTGTGACCTCTTAAATGTTTCGGCATTCAATTTTACATCTAGTATCTCATTTGATCCCCATAAGAGCCCTACGAAGAGGGAAAAGCAGGCTTTACCACCCGTTAAAAGTTGAGTAAACCGAGGCCAGAAAGGGTACTTCTCCTATGAGGGGCAGGGCTGGGATTCCAGCCCAGTGTTGTGACCTCTCACCCATTGACCATGCCACTAATCAGTGTCTTTTTTTCAATCTGTACTTTGCAGAGTCCTAGAGGTTCCTTGGAGGTGCCTCAGTGGCTGCCATGGTGATGTGGGCTGCTGAGGGGAAAGAGCTCTGCCCTCCTCACTAATCAGAGAAGCTCTGTTTTTAATGGCTTTATGTACACTGGGTTTCTGGGGAAATTTAATTTGAATAGTGTTTCCATTTTAAAAGTCTACGAAATACTTGAAAATCACTGTATCAGATGCTGCTGCTTTTAGCATTAGCCTTTTCACATATACTGCCTTACTGAACCCTCATAACTCTACCATGAGGATAGAGTGGGTTTAAGATAAAGAGCTGAGGTCCAGAGAGGATTAGCATCTTTTCCCAAGTCAAACACCTTGTTAGTGGCAGAGATGGAGCTTGAACCAAGGTTCAAGAGCTCCCAACTCTGATCTTTTCCTCTTCTCACTGGACAAAGCTGTTCCAGGAGAGAGGTTGCCTCAATGTGCCTGCTCAGTCTGTAATCCTTGCTTCCTTCCTGCCCCCTCCCCGCTTCCCTCCTCTCTCCAGCCCATCATCTTCGTTTCAGACAGAGCAAACAGCAACAAGGAGCTGGGTGTGGACCAGGAGTCAGAGGAGGGCAAAGACAAAACAAGCCCTGATAAGCAAGAGAAATCCCCACAGGTGTCTGAGCATGTGGCATGACTGGGGTGGCCAGTGCACTACAGGGGTCTTCCTACGCGCTTGGGGGCTGGAGGGTTTCCTGGGGGGTATCACTAACATCTAGAGGTTTGGATTTGCCTCACTGACCTTATCTCTCAGCAACTTCCCCTAGAATTTGGGATGCCGATTGGGTGTCTCGGGGGTTGGCTGCGACACCAAACCAGTCCTCGGACGGGAGTGACAGGCCGAGCCTCCCCACTGGAGCTGAGCCAGCCAGGACAGAGAGAATGGGGAGGCAAAGGCTGAGACGAGCTGGGACTGAACAACTCCTGTCCTCTGGTGTCCACGAGCTCTTGACAATAGGGGGATAAAGAACAGTACCAGAAAAGGGGGGCTGATGTCAGAAATGGGGCTCTACAGAACTCAGGGGAGGGTGGGAGATTGAGGTGGGATGAGGTGGTCATTTAAGGCTCAGTGGAAGTGAGGCTTAGGGCAGGAAGTCCCCAGACCAATCCAGGGTCACTTTCTCTATCCTAGGGTCCCCGTGCAGTGGAGTGGGGAGGGAAGGTCCTCTGAGGACTCGGCCTTGATGACAGAAGTAGCTGGAGGAATTAGAATGACCAGTCCTCCTTGGACCCACTAGGCACCTTTGGTTGGAATGGTCAGGCTTAAAACATCGGAGAGGGCTCTAGCTGGTGGGGCCTAGGTTGGGGGAAACCAAGGAGGCTGTCTGCATGGCTAGTATGACTCCCTTGGCTTGGGGTATCAGGGCTGGAGAGGTATGGAGTGAAGAGTTGCTGAGGCTTAGATGCTTCTCACTCCAGCTTCCCAGGCCTAAGAAAGAAGAGCATTTGCCCCTGTCCCTGCTCCTGCTGCCATCTGCGGCTGTTTTAGCTCCTTTGGTCCAGAAGGAGCTTTCCTCTCAGGTCTGGCCATCTCCCTGATTCCTGTGAACCGGTTTTCCTTTGTACTTCCACAGCCACGGCCTGGCAACACTGACCAGGAAAGTGAGGAACAGCAGCAATTTCGGAACATTTTCAAGCAGATAGCAGGCGACGTGAGTAGTTCTGACCCCAGGACTCCCACGGATGCTTGCTTCCCTCCTTGATTAACTGCTCAAACTACCAGTTATTTCATAACTGTTCAGTCAAGGTCATTCTGGATGTTGGCAGAATCAGGTGATATATGTGTGCGGCACAGAAATCCACAAGTCCTTGAGTTTGGGACTGATGCAGCCGCCGGCTGGCTCGGAGGCCTCTGCTGAGTTGCCTGCTGCAGTCTGGACAGCTGGGGGTGCGCTGTCTGGCCCCGTCTTCCTCTGAAAAGTCCCAGCTTCCCATGACAGAACAGCACCAACAGGAATTTTACAAACGTGGACAGCTGGGATTTGCTTTCCAAAGTGTCTGCTCCATCAGCTGCTATGCTATTGTACGTGACTCGCTTCTCCCTTCCTCCTCAGGACATGGAGATCTGTGCAGATGAGCTCAAGAATGTCCTTAACAAAGTTGTGAACAAACGTGAGCGGCTCAAACCAAGTGTGGGGGCTAGCCGGGGGGCCCAGCTGTCTACAGGAGCTCCTCACTCTTCTCCATCCCCCCAGATAAGGACCTCAAGACACAAGGGTTCACGCTGGAGTCCTGCCGCAGCATGATTGCGCTCATGGATGTATCCTTCCTGCCGTCAGCCCACAGAGGCCAGGGCAACAATAAGGGGTGCCCAGTCAGGCACAGGGTGCAAATTTGTACCTAAGGAAAGACTTAAAGAGATCCTAATTTAGAACATTTTGGGTGCTGATCTGAAAGTTGTTAGAGGCAGAAGGAAAGGACATTAGGTTGTAGCTGGCCGCCAGCCCCTTATTTCCCTCAGGCCTGGAAACCTGCCCAAGCAAAAGTGGTCCTGAGGAGACAGGCTCCCTGGATTACAGAGCGGGCACACACTTCGATCAGTGGAAGAGTGGGGGGAAGGGCTAAATATAGGGCATTGGCTTCTTCTGGGGTCACCTTCCTTGCAGAGTCCCCTCCCCCTAGGGACCCCCTTCCCAATCCAGGGAGATCTTGCTATGTGCCCTGTAGCCCTGACCTTCCTCCTCCAGACAGATGGCTCTGGGAGACTGAACCTGCAAGAGTTCCATCACCTCTGGGAGAAGATTAAGGCCTGGCAGGTGGGCAGAGAGAATGAAATGTGGAAATGAAGAAGGGTGCTGATTCAGGGATTCAGTGTGTGACCTCCATCCTCCAATTTTCTATTACCAGAAAATTTTCAAACACTATGACACAGACCACTCGGGCACCATTAACAGCTATGAGATGCGAAACGCAGTCAATGATGCAGGTGCTGGGGAGGAAGGGGTTGGCAGGGATGTGGACCCGAGGCGGTGAAAGCAGGAATGGAAGGGGGGACTGGTGACTAGGGCCCTACCAGAGAAAGGAGAGGGAAAAGCCTTCTCATTTTCCTTTCCCAGGCCACAGAGTGGCCAAGAGGCAAGGAAAACAGAATGCAGGCCTAAGGCCTCTAGCTCCATCCCCTCCCCTCCACAGGCTTCCACCTCAACAGCCAGCTCTACGACATCATTACCATGCGGTACGCAGACAAACACATGAACATTGACTTCGACAGTTTCATCTGCTGCTTCGTCAGGCTAGAGGGCATGTTCCGTAAGTGGGGGGCTCTCTTGCGCTTGTCTAGTGTCCTCCCACAGGGACAGCTGTGGCAACAGGAACCTCAGCCTGATAATTTTCCAATTTACTCCATCCAGGCTGAACAAAGACCAAGGTTTTCTTTAGGCCCAGAATAGGACGGCAAGGGGAGGGTTATTGCCTGAGATATTTGCACCCCTGGACAGCACTTAGTGCATGATCCTCTTAAGGAAAGTTACAGGAGTGGAGGCGGAGTACACTTGTAACTGGCCTCTGGCCTGTGTGTTCTTTCACACAGGAGCTTTTCATGCATTTGACAAGGATGGAGATGGTATCATCAAACTCAACGTTCTGGAGGTAAAGTATAACAGACACAGTGCATTCCCACGTGCCTTAAAATTCAAGGTGAGGGAGGCAATGAGGCAGACCGGACGGACCCACTGTGTGTTCCTTACTTCCCAACGGTGGTGGAGAGATGGGTAGGAAAGGAACATGCAAGGAAGATTAGCGGGGACTGAAGCTCACAGGGCACATGGCTTGAGGCCCACAGGGGCCTCAGCTGCCAACATTACTTTAGTGCATGTAAGCTTCCTAGGGAAGACCTGGGAAAAAAGATGCAGTAAACCACTGCTTCTTCAAAAATCTTCCCACTGTCTGGTATGCTGGACAGTTCCCTTTCCCTAGAGCTGGGGGGTTTCTCTTTTCTTATCTACATTCTGATCTTGGGACTTCCTCTTCCAGTGGCTGCAGCTTACCATGTATGCCTGAACCAGGCCGGCCTCATCCAAAATCATGCAGGATCACTCAGGATTTCCATTTCACTCAAGATAACTAGAGCCACTTACCTCGAAAGACCCAGTAGCTGCACCCCAGCAGGCCTCCAGGCATCTGTCGGTGTCATTCCTCCTCCATTTTACTCGCTGCTCATCCTTGATCAGTCATGCCCATCTTAACTCTTTAGTAAAGCAGTGAGGTAGAAAAAACAACTTTGTCCCTTTGCCACATGGAGTAAAGTGTCTGCCAAAAGTCCAAGCCACCTCAGCTCTGAAGCAAATGTTTCTCCTTACCCTGCTCTAGGCTGTTTGCTGTAGCACTTCCTTGTGCTGGTACCCTCGACCACCTTTATGCTTTCCCACCTATGGGACAGTAACCAAACTAGCATTCGGTTCTGCCTGCCTGCTCTGGTCTAAACTAACTCAGCAGAATGGTGCTGGATACTTTGGGTTGTCTGACTTATAAGTTGGCTGCATTCTGAAACAAAACAATCTAAATAAAGGCATGTGTATGCCCAGTTTCCTTGTTTTTTTCCTCACATTTAGATATCAGCCACAGCAGGGCTGAATGGCTTCCACCTATCATCTATGGAAAGCCCTAGTTTCAAAATAGGACAATAGGCCAGGCTCGTGGCTCAGTCTGTAATTCCAGCACTTTGGGAGGCCGAGACAAATGGATTGTCTTGTCATGGGTTTGAGACCAGCACGGGCAACTTGGCAAGACCTCGTCTCTACAATAAATCAAAAATTAGCTGGATGTGGTAGCGTGCGACTATAGCTTTGGCTACTTGGAAGGCTGAGGCAGAAGGATCACAGGAGCCCAGCATGTCGATGCTGAGGTGGCCGTGAGTGTGCCACTGGATCTATAGCCTGGGCGACAGAGTGAGACTCCAACTCAAAAAACCCCCCAAAAAACCAAAAACAAAAAATAGAACAATGGAGAACACACAAAAAACAAAACCCTGAACCCCTCTTTAATCATACCTATTGCTATGTCTTGAGCATAGGGATTGCTCAGATACTTTCCAAGAAATAAAAGAAATAAAGGGGAATAGCTGTTGGCGTTTAGAACATCAAGAACACATGGGTCACCTGTAACTGGAGGGGCCAGTTTCCTGAATGTAATGGAGCAGAGATGTTTCTTAATCCTAGCTCCTTTGCTAAGTGACCTATCATATGGCCCTGAA
The DNA here is from genome assembly GCA_963574415.1 of Tarsius wallacei. Lineage (NCBI taxonomy): Eukaryota > Metazoa > Chordata > Mammalia > Primates > Tarsiidae > Tarsius > Tarsius wallacei. The sequence goes on along the minus strand of CAUYQG010034432.1, from coordinate 16,676 downwards.
CAAAACCTTCCAAGTAGCTGTTTGCCAAACTTATCTAGAACATGGTCTGTGGCATATCTATAAGCATCTTGTGTTTTCCAACCAATTTCCTTCTTGGTCTCTGTGCCAATATGGAAAGGAAAGGGTATATGCATTCAAGGTAACAAAAGTAAACAGTCAATTATTAAAATTACTTTATTTTCCTCTTGTATTTGCTTTATATCTTGCTTTACAAAGTTATGAAGTTCACAGCTTTATACCAAAATGTAAGAAGGCTATTTGCTTATAAACATTTTTGCAGTAAAGTGTCATCTGATTTCCCTATTCTAATCCATACTCAGTATTTTTTAAAAATCAGAAACCAAGGAAGGGTGTTAGAGCAACTCTAGGGCATACATTTCTCTTAAACAGAAGAAAGGTCTTTGACAGCGTTTCCTCCTGACTCCCCTCTTCCCCCAATTCATTTGGATTGCTATCTTGAATTTAGAGCAAATCTAGGAAACTTCAGTTACCATGTGAGCCAGTAGGGCCACATACTTGGGGTTGGAGGTAAGGTTAGAGGTTACTGTCTGATAAGCAGTAGGTTTGGTTTACATGAGGATTTCACATCCACTTGCATATGTAACTCAGAATATCTAAGTCACCTCTATCACAGCTTCTATTCCCTGTCCATTAGGCCACTTCTCTTAAACCCTGAGGATCCTGATGATTTGGGGCAAGAATGAAACCACTATTTTATAAATGTGGCAGGCATGGGCTTCATAATAATTCTAGGAGTTCTCCTTTACATAACAGGAGCAAAATTTATAAGTAAGCATATATAAATTGCAGTTATTTGAGAAAACCAGAGGGTATGTGCTGTTCAAATCCCACTTCACAATATACTTAGATCTCTCCTTCAGTGAATTCTTTTCCATAAAATATACCATACCATTCCTCTAAGTGTACACCTACTCCCACCAAATCATCCACATGCCTAATCACTAAAATTGTCCATTGTATCATCTACCAGAAAAAAGACAAAACAAAACTTTTTTCAGCAAATAATCACTTAAACAGTAATAATTTTGCCTATAAATTATAAGTAGGCCAGAGGCTAAACACTCAACTGCCAACTCTTCTGAGGGGAATAAAAAATTTTCCCGCAAAAGCAGGAGTGTAGTACTAACTTTGTCTCATATTCAAGTAACATCAGGTCAAGATAATTCATTGCTCTTAGAGCTCTGTTTGCATTGTTTTAATTCCTTTATAACTGAGTAGCAGAATATGCCAAAATATATTATGAACCTAATTAAAAACTTTCCCACAAAACTTGAAGTGATTGATATTTTATCAAAACAAACTGTCATCAAAACACTAGCATATGCACACGCAAGGACTTATACTATAGTTTTCTTGGTTTTAAGCCATTAAAATAGGCACAAGCAATTAAAAACAACATTCTAAAAATGGTCTCCAACTTCTTATAGGAAATGAGTCAGTTTTTGCCAGGTCTTTTAGCAGTTTCCTTCCTTCAGTAAGCTACTAAATACCAGAGTCAACACAGTCCCTGAGCCAGAGCTCTTCTCTGAGGGGAAACAAAGGGCTACAATGAGTCATGATGATGTGAAAGACTTCAAAAAGAGTCAAAGTTCTGAATGACTTTCAAGACACCTGAAAGTAGTAACACACAACCATAAGCAGCCAAGATGCTTATGGTCCCTTTATTTCTTAACAGAGAGCTAGAATGGTTCATTCTGGATAACACACTCACCAGGTATTAAAGGAATTTCACATTCTTGAAACAAAGACAGGACTGCCTCTGCTTCAAAAAAAAAAAAGGGGGGGGGGTTGGTGAAACCAAGAAAAATATTACAATATCACACGTACACATACATATAAAAGAACTTTCACACATGCACACAGAAGCACGCGATTCTACCAAAGCTAAACCCAAATCTTAGTTCTCACTGATTCTATCAGTCTGTAATACTCTCAAGAGTTTCCTGCGACTGCCCAACATCTCACATTCCCTTTTCCTGCTGTACAAAGGCCCCATCACTCTCAACTTTTCAGACACATCCTCAGGCAGGGCAGGAGGGCACCTATGCAACAGAGCATTCAAAAGGTTTTCTTAGCACACTGCCAGCCAAAGTGGAAATGTGGATTCACGACAGCCCAGAGAAAAATATGAGATTTTGTAATAAATCCAAATGCGTTTTCCCAGGAAATCACCATTCCCAGACCCAGAGAACCAGCGTGGCTTCTCTGGTCACTCTTATAGGAAATAGGGATGAGAGGTAGGAAAGCTTCTTAATCTTATACAAAAACAGCACAAATCCACTTTATGCAACAAGATGGTGTTTGTTCTCACTTAAGCACCATGCAAATCTCAACAGTGTGGTTAACAAAGGTTTTCCTGCTCAAAGGACATAAGTAAATAGCTGTAGGGGCATTCATTATCTAGCAGTAGCTCCTAGATTAGCTCTTAACATTTTTTAGACTAAGTAAAAACCACTGGAACCTTTCATGGGAAAAAAGAACCTTTCATGGAATTGTGTATACAATTTCAGGGGGTTTGCAGACCCTCCTGAAGCCGATTCATGAATCCCCAGTGGAGTCCACCTGCTCTAGAGCCAGAGGGAAGATGTGAGTAGATGTATGAACACTAACAGGGGTGAAGATAAACCTGCATGCTCTGCAATCCTAGAAAACAGTAGGTGCCACATCCTGAGGCTTGTTTTGTGGCACTGGGCTCCTCACCCTTCTATCTCTGAAGGATCTTTTTGAGGATCTAGAAACAAAAGACTGAAAAGCAACACTTCTACAGTTTTATTGATAAGAGTCCAGAGAAAATCCAAAAACAAAGCAGCCGCATGAAGGCTCTGTTGATTTGGCTGTTCTCAATGGACAGGCAGAGTCTGTCCCTTTACCATACTCCACTCTTCTTTCCCAGCTAGTAGGGAAGTGAGGCAAAGATACTGGTTTCAAGAATAAGTCTCTAGGAAACCTTCGTGAGGTCCTAAAAACTGGCTTCAGCTGCTTTATCCTAACTCCACTATCTTGGGTGCTGCAGGTGGGTGGAGAGCACCCTGTGAGCCCAGAGGAATACCTGATGGCTGGTATCAGGCACAGCAACACAGTGGGAGAGATGGAGGTTGGCAATGGAGCAAATCAGAGTGTTTAAAACGCACATCAGGCTTGCAGAGTCAGAAACTGGAAAGGAAGATAAAAGATACACCTCCAGTTCAAATAGCCTGATAGTATCTGTGGCAATGAGCACCCAGGTCTGACAGCAAAATTTAAAGGCAGACATTAGGTCTATGCACTGCCTCACACTGAGCACTCTAGCAAAACTTGCAAAGAAGTTCACTAGGAAGTGGTGCCCATAAGGACTTGTGATGTGATCTGCTTTCTAGATTTCTAAAATATAGTCAGCAGAGACATACTACACATAATTGGAGGCCGAGGCGAGAGGATTGCCTGAGCCCGGGTGGTTCAAGACCAGTTTGGGCAACTTGGTAATATCTCGTCTCTACAATAAATCACAAAAAATTAGCCAGGCATGGTGGCGTGCGTCTGTGGTTACAGCTACTTGGAAGGCTAAGGAGGAAGGATCGCCTAAGCCCAGCAGGTTGAGGCTACAGTGGCTGTGAGCGTGTCACTGTAGTCCAGCCTGGGCAACAGAGTGAGACTCCAACTCAAAAAAAAAGAAAGAAAGAAGGAAAGAAAACTATTTGCTTCCAATTTAAATATCCAGTAATTACAACTTGGGAAATTATATTCTGATTCTGAAAATCTAGCATTTGAACAAACTCATACTTAAAAGCCTGACTATAGATTTAAACCATCGCAAGAACATAAACTAAAAATCACAAGCTGAAATCAATAAAATATACATATGATTAGGGTCAAATTGGGTAACCAGTTAAAATCTGTATCTTTAATAAACATCTGGAGAATGCAAGAGCATAAATAACTATATGCCATGCTGTCCCAGAGGAGTATGGTTCCTTAAAATCTGTTTAGATCTGACTTTAAAACCTCCAGCAAGAACTTAAAGTGTAACCTATTGTCCCATAGAGCTGCCTGGGCTTATACTAGTGGTAAGCCTGGCTAGTCACACTTTCTCCTTCCCTGCTTCACTGGGGAAGGGAAGAGAGTGGCCTGTATGAGGGGCCAATGTGAAAATAGTTTAACTAATGACTTCCCAACATGGGAGGCAAAAAACTTCATGAATCAATTTTGCTGTCATCTTCAGCATGTCGTTCAATGTGTCCTGCAGCATCCTAAGAATAAAGGGAAAAGGGCCCATGAGAGAAAAGTTGGTAGTAGGACAGGAGATAGTCAAAGCAAAGGAAAGCCATATAGGGAACATTCTATGTAGGATCCATACATGAAAGGCAGTTAGAACTTAGCATTTTGATAATTTACATGAAACTATGCACTTAAAGATGAGGTGCTGTCTGTCTTAGCACAAGAGCATTGTAAGAGACTACTTAGGTTCAGTTACTGGATTTGAAATATCTGAAAACATTCTCTTCAGGCTCTTTCTCAAAAATTACCTAATTCTTCACTTGAAACTTCATTAAGTTATCCCTAAAATCTCTGAATAATAAAAAGAAAGACCCCCGGGCCCTCCCTATTTATTGCAATTCTGAACACTTTAACTGAATCCCAGTAACCCTCAAGTCCCACCAATGTACCTGCTTGGATCCTTTCCTAGCAGTGAAAAAAGCATCACAGTTCTTCCAGCGACATTTCAGAGTTTGAAAGTTTGGATTTGTGTGGTCAGTCAGCAAATGTTGTTTTAAATGATCTACGACACCAAATATCAGAGAGCAACCATGCCACTGGAAAGAAAGAGAATGAAGGGACTCGGTTAAAAAGGGTGAAGTGAAGTGAGCATGCAATCAGAACATCGCTCATGTGTGTTCCATAAGTCCTGTGGAAGCAAAAGCAAAGAATCACATTCTTATAATTACTTATTCCTTCACTGTTATTTTACTTACTAATGTGGCTCAATTTCACATATTAGAAAGGATACAGACGCTCTGTTTTGGTTTTTCTCTGCAGAGTTGTTTGCAATAAACCTTGTGATTCTATTCTAACATGTTCATTTCTCAAAGTAATGCAAATTTGAGTTTTCCTCCGTTAGTACTACCACATCCCTCTACCTACAAAAAAGATACTTTTCCATTTCTCTAAGTACATTAACTCTTTATTCATATGTTCTGGACTCTGTTGGAGAGTAGCTCCTCCCTTACCACTGGTTTTGCTTTCAGAAGTTTCAGTTACCCATGGTCAACCACAACTCAAAAATATTAATTGGAAAATTCCAGAAATAAACAATTCCTAAGTTTTAAATTGCATACTATTCTGAATTCATACAATCCCAAACCATCTCACTCTGTCCCACCTGGAGATGAAGCATTCCTTTGTTCAGTATATCCATGTTTATACACTCCCCTGTTAGTCACTTAGTATGCAGCTCAATGATCAAAAAAACATAGTCTATAAAGGGTTTGATATTTTTTACAGTTTCATATATCCACTGGGGATCTTGGAACATATGCCCTTTGGATAAGGAGGGGACTATTGTTCTAGATTTTTCTTGCCTTCACTGGGAGGTCTAAAGATAATAATGTGTAAAAAGCTGAGAAGTAATTAGGCTGTAGACAATCCTAAAATCAAATTTTAAAATGGAGAGTGTCAAATTCATGCCATCAATTTTGAAAATGATGTTAGGATTTTGGAGGGAAAGAAATTCAATGCCATAAACTTTTCTTTGGTCACTACCAATATTAGAACTGATGAAAAAAACCTTAAGGCTTATAAGGAATACTGTGTAAGTTTTAAGGGTTAACCATGAACCTCCACCCCAAAATAAAAATCACACAATTCAGCCTGGGAAACCAAGGTCTACAACTTCAAGAATAAAAATTTTTATTTATCTACTCCTCAAAACCAATGAGGACACAAACCAAACCATTAATATTTGTAATCCCTGGGAAGTTGGAGTAGTTGAAGGGGCAGGTCATTTCAACTTATTATTTCATATACTTCTGTATTGATGATACTTTTGTAAACATGTATTGATTTTACAATAAAACAAATCAAAACAAAAACCCACCTAGGAGACAACCTGCGTAAACAATATTTAAATATACCTCATATCTAATCTTAAAAGACTTTCCAATAAGTAAGTATAAAAAGTATTTTATGTATTGTTTTAAAAACTAAGCTTCCTTGTCCTAGAATGTAAGGCATAAGTGCTAAACTGATGATAATGAAGATCTGAAAATTAGCCTAGGGTTAAGCAATTCCTAAGTCCAGTGACAAGAACAGTTTCACTCTTACCCAACAGCGGTAATTCTGCATCAGATTTAGCCTCACAGCCTGAATACTGCCATCATAACAGCCAGTATAAATCTGGAGAAAGAGAAGTTTATGATATCAGACCAAAATACACAAAAAAACCCCCTAGAAAACATCTTTAAAACAAGAGTTAAAAGCTACTTGTAGCAGCCATAGTATGAAAATGCAAACCTAAATGAAACCACCCCAAAGTACTAGAATAGAAAAGTACTATCTAGATCTTCGAGTCTAGACACTTTGCTGCTGTGCTCCTCAGTGAGCCACCCTTGGGACCGTGGCAGAGAGCAGGAGTAGCAGGGCTCAGAGGTACCCATCTATTGGGCTATATATTAGGTACCTCTATTTCATTGAAAGAAAGGGTTCTACTACTGAAAGAATAAAAAACATTCATTGCGGTTCAACCCATAATTTCTTTTTTTTTTTGAGTTGTAGTCTCACTCTTTGTCACCCAGGCTGGAGTGTAGTAGCACACTCACAGCCACCGCAGACTCGACTTGCTGGGCTCAGGTGATCCTTCCACCTCAGACTTCCAAGTAGCTGGAACTACAGATGCACACCACCATGCCTGGCTATCAACCCATAATTTAAAAATAAAATACACCAAGGCTTAGCAGGGTAAAGTGAGTTAGCTTCTACTTTTAGATCTGCTACAACTATGCTGCCTGGCCAAATCTCCTGACTCCACTCCAACATTATGCTCAGATCATAATGTCTTCTGGGAAAGGGACCATTCCACTTTTAAAAGCATCTTAAATTTACCTTCTATTAATGATGGTATTAGATTTTTATTATAATTGTTAGATAACATAGAAAATAGAATATTCAACATTGTCCCTGGATTACTTCCCACTATTAATTATCATGCCAAGAGATAGAAAGGAATTTAATAACAAGGCACATCACAAACAGATGTGACTTTTGGACGTGACAAGCTGTAATATTATTTTCAGTAAGTTGAATATTTAGTAAGCTCATTCAAAGGCAAACATCTGACATGGCAAATAATACTCACCATACTTTTATGGATGGTCATACACATAATCATGTCTTTGTGTCCTCCATAAACTTGCAATCGATCATGGGACTTAGGCAAAAGAAAAAAAAAGAGAATTAAAGTTATTTATACCTGTGTTTCATAAGCATAGACCCTGAGGACCTTTGGCAGATTTAAAACTATCCTGAGCCACTAACTTAAAGAACCAGTAGCATTCTATCAGACGCAACAGAAGCATTCTAACGGCAGTCTTTCTCTTAAGTCTCACTCCCTGCTCAAATCATTTTACAAAAAAGATATCTGCACAAGCATGTTTGTTGTAGCTCTATTTCACAATAGCAAAAACATGGAACCAACTATGCTGCCCATCAAAGCTGGACTGGATTAAAAAAATGTGGTACATATACACAATGGAATATCATGCAGCCATAAAGAAGGACAAACATGGACTTCGCAGTAACTTGGATGAATTTAGAGTCCATCATACTCAGTGAGCTATCACAGAAAGAAAAAACAGAGTACCACATGTTCTCACTCATAAGCGGACCTTGAACAATTATCATAATACTATAAGAAAGGGATTGGCAGTAGTGGGAAACTGCCAGGGGAGGGAGGGGCACAGCCCATCAACAATGGTACCTGCATCATGAACATTTGTATACCTAACCCTGAATTGTACCCCACATCTTTAAAATTAAAAAAAAAATTGTTTTTAAAAGTCTCACTCAAGGGGAGAGCTGGTAACTAGATATAATAAAACTTTTTTTTTCTTTTTAAAAAAAGAAACAAAGTCTTACTCTGCTACCCTGGCTGGAGTGTGGTGGTGTGATCATAGCTTCTGCAGCCTCAAACTTCTGGTCTTAAGCAATCCTCCCACAGCTGGGATTATAGGAGCATACTACCACGCCCACCTAATACTTGATTTGTGCTTGTAGAGATGGGTTTTGTTATGTTGCCCAGGCTGGTCTCAAACATCTAGCCTCAAGAAAACCTTCCGCCTCAGCCTCCCAAAGTGCTGGGATTATAAGCATGAGCCACCACGCCCAGTCAATAAAACAAATTTCTTTAGAATCAAGGCCTCATTCTTCAAATTGCATACAAGGAGAACTAGATAGGTTTTAAGATGCTAGAGCTACTCTCCATAAACCATTTAAATTTTGACTCTTGTGAACCTGACCAAGTATCTCAGAGAAGCTTCTAAAAGTAGAGTCCAGGCTGGGCATGGTGGCTCAAGTCTGTAATCCCAGCACTTTGGGAGACCAAGGCAAGAGGACTGCCTGAGCCCGCAGGTTCGAGACCATCCTGGGCAACATGGTGAGACCTCGTTTCTACAATACATCTAAAAATTAGCCAGGCATGGTAGTGTGCACCTATAGTTGTGGCTACTTGGAAGGCTGAGGCGAAAGGATCGTCTGAGCTCAGCAGGTTGACGCTGGGGTGGCTGTGAACGTGCATGTCACTGGGCAACGAAGTGAGATTCCAACTCAAAAAAAAAAGAAAGCAGAGTCCATGGGGTTTCATAGTTATCTAGAATGTCTGTGAAATACAGATTTGTGGGTTCCACACCAGCCTTACTGTAGGCAAAAATCAACACCAAATCCAAACAGACAATTTCCCCAAATCATATAAGCAAAATATTGGATTTAAATTCTACCTGTAATTCATAGACACGAACAAATTTATCCAGGCAAGCAGTCACCATCACTTTTCCTAGGATATTCACCACAGTCACTGCATGATTGTGACCTTTATAGATACGCACAAGCTCACCAGTCTACAACAGAAGAAAGATAAGTCACTAAACTAACTTTCAAGATTCCTTTCTACTTATGATTCTATAATTATTATTTATTTTATTTTAGATTCAAGAGGTACATGTGCAGCTTTGTTATATAGGTATATTGCATGGTGAGGTTTGGGCTTCTACTGAGCCCACCCCCAGGTGGTGAGCATGGTACCCGATGGGTGGGTTTTCAACCCTTATCCCCCCGACCCAATGCCTGTTGCACCCATTCTTATGGCTGTGTGTATTCAGTGTTTTGGTTCCACTTATAAGTGAGAACATGCAGTATTCAGTTTTCTGTTTCTGTGATAATTCACTTAGAATGATGACCTCCAGCTGCATCCATGTTGCTGCAAAGGACATGATTCTGTTCTTTTTTATGGCTGCATGATTCTATAATTCTAACAGGCATAATTCTGAGGCCACCTAATTTTTGCTGAAGTACTTCCACAAGTATGTTACCTATACAAAATATATGAAATGTACCCTGGTGGAGAGAACCTATTGTCAGAGAAGGGTCACAGTTCTGTCTGTATGCATTTCACAGATTTTGAAGTACTTTTACTTTTATCATTTCATTGAATTTAGACAAGTCCATCAGGTGAAATTATTCCCAGGTTTACAGACCAGGAACTGAGCTTCAGAGAGCTACCTCTGTGACCTGAGTAGTCTCTCAGCTGTTTTCTGTTTTTTAAAGAGACAGGGTCTTACTCTGTCACCTAGCCTGGAGTGCAGCGACATGATCATAGTCACTGCAGCCTCAGACTCCTGGGCTCAAGCGATCCTCTCAAGTAGCTGGGAATACTATAGGCACATGCCATCATACCTGGATAATTGAAAAACAAATTTTTTTAGAGGTGGGGGGTGTCTCACTATGTTGTCCAAGCTGGTCGTGAGTTCTTAGCCTCAAGTGATCCTCCCTCCTCAGTCTCCCTATAGTGGGGATTATAGGCAAGAGCCACTGTGCCTAGCTCTCAGCTGTTTTTATTAGTTCTATTTTAACTACATACCATATTCACTTTCTGAAAGCCTCAGTTGCTAAATTTATCTCAAACTTAAATGAAGCATTCAAACTAAACCTTGTATAAACTTTGAAACTGTCCCCACTGAAAATTTTGATGAGGTCAGAATTTCTAGGTTGCTCAATATTATTCAAAAGCATATATGTAGGGATTATTACTAATCCTTTCACTGGATAAAGAGTTTAATTTAAATCCGAGAGGTCTGAGGACACCTTCAAACTTTAACCACTATTTTATTCAAGATATCTTTATACAACACCAACAAAGCTTACATGAATGTTGTGGGCATGGACTGACTGATCACTGGAACCACTGAACACAAGGTCATTCACCACCTTCGAGAAAAAAATTCAATGAGTCAGATTCTGTATAAGATTCTCAGTTTCTTCTAGCTTTTTTTTTGTTTTTAATTTTTTGTAGCGACAGAGTCTCACTATGTTGCCCAAGCTGGTCTTGGCCTCCTTGCCTCAAGCAATCCTCCTGCTATGGCAGCCCAAAGTGCTAGGATTATAGGCATTAGCATGTACAGCTGATTTTGAAATTTTCTATAGGCAGAAACCATATTTTATTGCATATTTTGTAGTAGTTCCAGCTAGTATGTAATACACACTGGCACATTCTAATTTCCATCCTATTTTGAGATGAGCATTAACTAAGTATAAAATAATAATTTCTCAGACAAATATTCTCAACTGAAACTTATGCTCTCCTGCCAGGTACTCTGATGAACTGACAATGTATTATTAGGTTTGTCACCTCTCCAAAATGATGATGAACCAGCCCAGAAGGGCATTAGAGTATACCCACACTTTATAGTAAAATCCACTCTTGTTTCTCAAATCAAAGTACATTGTTTGGTGATCCAGGCATAAAGAAAAGGGTTTCTAAATAACACATTAGACAAACATGGGAAATGTCATTCAAAACCCTTCTACTTGTGCTAGACAATTCCTCTTCTCTTCCATTATACTTGCCTTCATGCAAAGAATGGTTTTGCTATGGCCCTCCAGGGTTCTGAGGAGCAGTCCGTTTCGTGCATCCCGTACACTAATGGTGCAGTCATAAGATCCCACAACCAACAGCTTTCGGGCACCTTCCTGAGCTGTGGCAAGGCAGCTGACTGCACGAGGGCCATGGCATTCAAAGATCTCAAGTCGTTTGTTGTTCTGGAAAATAAGCCACTGTTATATAAAATAAAAGCAACTTAGCAACTAACCAAAATCACTACTACGGTATAAACTCTCAATTCTATTACTTGTACTCAAATTCTCATACTTTCTTCTCATCCTTAACTTCCCAGCCTCTGCTATTCTCATTCCAACCCTCTCTGCTGAACTGCCCCCATTCCCTGATCTAGTGGGGGCAAACTCTTACATTATAAACTAACTTATAATTTCAACCCACACTATCCTGGTCCTAATTAGAAATTGGTTCTCTTTTTGTGCCCTCTTTCACTTCTCTTAAGTTAATGATAATAAAGGATCAACCTTTTAAAAAAAAACTCTAGTATATTTTCCATGACAAAGACCCAGGAACTCTTCTACCATTTTGTCATGCAAAATTTGTGAAATCTATTTGTCACATCCAAAAATCTCTTCCTAGACAATTTCTATAATAAGAGTCTCAAATTCCCCACCTTTTTGTTATTCTGATACTCTTCTGGTCTCTGGTTCTATGTCATCTCTCTCGATATCTTTTAGAGGATTATAGGAGTCTTTATATGAGTGTGGCGTAGTCACATCCTGATTCCCAACACATTTTTTATCTCAAATTTTAGACTTATTTCCCTTAGCCCTCCACCAATCTTGTTCACAGAGTCTCCTACCTCTCGAAACCTTTCAAAAGTGCTTTAGGTGCATGCATGGAATAAAACTCCTAGAAACTAAGCAGAAAACAGCAACAGGGAGCCTACATAGCTAAGCAATTATTTTAGCCATTATAATGCTAGGGACACGACTAATAGGAGTACAGGACTCAGTGGTGGACAGACCCTGATAAACAGTTCTGGCTTTCTGTTGAGACCCCAGAAGCACGCTATTGTAGGAGTATGGGCAAACCAGAAAAAATTCAAGCCTTGACCTTCAAAATTCACATCTCTGCAGAGATTCTCTAATCTCTGTCGCTAGATCCTCCTTCTCCAGGGCTTTTCAACTACTTATATAACTTTTCCATTTGAACGTCTTATCATCTTGCTTCAAGAGTCTTGCTCCTAATTTCTGTCTACCTCTGATAACATTAATTAATCTCATAAAAGAGAGGAGAATTTGCTAATTACCAAGCTTTATCCTTTAAAATATTTAAAAATTACTTTATTCTCTAAATCCAAACTAATCAGGCTGTTCATGCTTGTTTGCTTACAGAATGCAAAAATCTTCACTAATTATTACTCTTTCATATTATCTTCATATCCAGTGGACCAAATAATTTGGCACTTGATTAAGCATATGTTAAATTCTTCTAACTTGATTTTTAAGGTTTTTGTTTTTTAAGCAACAGGGTTTCCCTATGTCACCTACGCTGGAGTACAGTGATGTGATCATGGCTCACTACAGCCTTGAACTCCTGGGTTCAAGTGTCCTTCTGCTTTAGCCTCCCTAGTAGCTGGGATTACAAACATGTGCCACCACGCCTGGCGAATTTTTTTTGTTTTTAATTTTTTGTAGCGACAGAGTCTTACTATGTTGCCCAGGCTGGTCCTGGCCTCCTTGCCTCAAGCAATCATCCTGCTATGGCAGCCCAAAGTGCTAGGATTATAGGCATTAGCATGTGCAGCTGATTTTGAAATTTCCTATAGGCAGAAACCATATTTTATTTTGTAGTAGTTCCAGCTAGTATGTGACATATAAATGATACTGTCACAGCAAACATTCTAACACACTGATAAAAGAGGGACAGAGGCTGAGTGCAGTGGCTCATGCCTATAATCCCAGCACTTTGGGAGGCCTAGGTGGGAGGACTGCTTGAGTTTGAGACCAGACAGGGCAACAAAGCAAGACCCTGTCTCTACAAAAAAAAAAAAAAAAATTAGCAGGGCATGGAGGCTTGTGCCTATAGTCCCAGTTACCTGAGGTGCTAAGGTAGACGGATCACCTGAGCCCAGAGTTGAGGCTGTGGTGAGTCATGATCGTGCCACTGTACTTTTTAGCTTGGGTGACACAGTGAGACTTAAAAAAATAAAATAAATAAATAAAAGAGGGACAACGGGATATGGTCCTATACCTATCAATTCTACCTCTTAGATTACATCTTTCATCCACTCCCTTTTCTTCATCCTTTGCTTAACAATTCATGTCAGTTTCTACTACAAAGCCTCCTAAATGGTCTCCCTGCCTTTGCTAATACCAATCTTTCCCAATCTCAACTCCAGTGACTTTTTCTAAAATACAAATTGGATCTCATGTCCCTCATAGTTTAAAGCCTACAAGATGAAATCCAGCTACCTTAACAAAGCACATAGGGCCATCAAGAACTTCCTAAATCTTATACAAGGGCCTAACACATAACAGATGCTCAATAAAGGTTTGCTCAACAAATGAACTTATTTTAGGGTTAGGAAAGAATGAGACCACATGACCATTAAGGCAAACCTCTCACTTAGTTCAACTTATAGAAAGGACCACCCTCATGAAACCCTAAATCAGTTCTAAACCAAACCAATGTCATACTCAAAGGAATGTAAGTTCATTTTTCATGGTGTCATTCCTAAAATGAGACAGACTGGCTGGACCTATGACTCATTATTTGGCCCCAAATCTTCAGGCATAGTTTAATTTAGTAGAGTTACATTTTGATCCTGGCACATTTGAGTCTTAGCAGAGAGAATGAAGGGTCATATTTCCCTTACTTACATCAGAAGATATTAGTTTTTGAGTAGCAGCTAATTCTATTACTTCCTCATACAAGAAAATAGGAGAATGCCTATCTGCTACTTCCTCCCATCTACATTCACACTATTTCCAAGTGGCATGGGAATTCACCCTCCTCCCTTTAGCTACTAACCTTTATGTTGAAGGTGACCACAGTGCCATTTGCCAGTCCTGCATAGAGGATTCGCCATCTACTATGGAGACAGAGGACCCGGTCTTCCAACTGTAACTGCTCCACACACTCTCGGGTCTGACAAAGTATACATCTAATCAGTACAAGTTACTGGTAAATGAGATGTGAAAAACAACTCCTCTGGAAAGCAGAGTTTAAAATGATTCTTATGAGGAAGAAAATATGAATCCTCTTATTTCGTACGGGACTATCTTAGACCTTTTTCCCCTTTGAATATGAGGCCAAAGACCCCCAAGCTGTAGGTAATATGAAGACAAACACAAATTCTAATAATGCTACCCATGCTTCTGTTTAGAATGCAGAAATTCTTCAAAGGGCATTATGAGTTGGGGCTTACTCTTAAGTGGTCAAATATAAAAGATAAAACTGCATTTAACATCTAAAAAGGAAAATGGAGATGAAAGTTACATATTTGATAAATGTATTAATAAAATATGTGGTTTTATGAAATTGATTCTCTATTTTTTTTTTTGAGTTGGAGTCTCACTCTGTCACCTAGACTGGAGTGCAGTGGCCGCTCCCGGCCACCGCAGCCTAGACCTGCTGGGCTCCGGCGATCCTTCCGCCTCAGCCTTCCGAGTAGCTGGAAATACAGGTGTGCGCTACCACACCCGACTAATTTTTTGATTTATAGTAGAGATGAGGTCTCACCAAGTTGCCCAGGCGGGTCTCGAACCTGCGGGCTCCGGCAATTCACTCACCTCAGCCTCCCAAAGCACGGGATTACAGGCTGAGCCACCGAGCCCAGCTGATTCTCTATTTCAATAGCTCCCAAATACCTCCTTCAAACTGGTGCCAGGTTAGCTGGGTTAAAATTACCCAGGAAGCCTTTAAAATATATAGAACCCCAAGCTCCAGCTCTAATCCCTGAGATTCTAATTAAGTAGGCTTTGGAATCTGTATTTTTAAAAATTTCCCTATTAATTCAGAGGCACACATAGGTTTAATAGGACTGTTTAATTTGACCTCCAAGAAATGACTTCCATGAATTTCCCAAAATTGGACTGTATTAGCAAATCTAACTACCTAGCACCAAGAATAG
This sequence comes from Tarsius wallacei, assembly GCA_963574415.1. Lineage (NCBI taxonomy): Eukaryota > Metazoa > Chordata > Mammalia > Primates > Tarsiidae > Tarsius > Tarsius wallacei. The sequence goes on along the minus strand of CAUYQG010034432.1, from coordinate 1,440 downwards.
GGCCAGCACATAATAAACTCAAAATCTGATATTAAGTGAGTAAAGACCCACGTGTAACTTCTTAAATGGGTTTGGCTACAGATATTAAAATCAAAATGGCTAGGATGGGACAAGCTGTGGGTGGGATGAAAGGCTGTGGACTGTCAAATCCTCTGATCTCTTCTCCTAACCTTCTTTCATACCTAAGAGAGTCAGTCTCTTAAATATTCAATTTTTGGCCGGGCGCAGTGGCTCACACCTATAAACCCAGCACTTTGGGAGGCCGAGGTGAGAGGATTGCCTGAGCCCACGGGTTCAAGACCAGCCTGGGCAACTTGGTGAGACCTCATCACTACAATAAATCAAAAAAATCAGCCGGGCATGGTGGCGCATGCCTGTATTTCCAGTTACTTGGAAGGCTGAGGCAGAAGGATTGCCTGAGCCCTGTAGGTCGAGTCTGTGGTGGTCATGAGTATACCACTGCACTCCAGCCTGGGCAACAGAGTGAGACTCTGACTCAAAAAAATAAGTGAATAAATAAAACAAATTATTCAATATTTCCGCATAAAATTACAAAGATAAATGCCACATATGAAATAACAAAATACAGAAAAAGACTGTAAATATGCCTAAGTATTGATTCATGTTACCTCTGGTTAACCCATGAGAGATTTTTTCTAACTTTACAGGGGAAACTGAATACTATATAGTAATTAAAAAAGAACAAATTGTTGATACATGCACCAGTATAGATTAATTTCAAACATGGTGAGCTAAAGCTAGACATGAAACACATGCAGTATAGTTATCCTGATGTGATGACCAAGCATAGACAAAAGTAATTATGACAGTCGTCAGAATCATGATTATATTTACAGAGGGACAGTGACTGGGAAGGCATATGAGGGAAGTTTCAGGGAAAAAGAATAGTCTTGATTTTGATCTTGGTGGCAGTTACACAAACATTATCTATGAAAAATTCATCAAGCTGCACACTTAAAATTTGTATACTTTACTGTACAAAGTTATATCTCAATTTCAAAAAATGGTTATAAAATCTTTTTCACTGTGCCAAATATCACGTGTTAGAATTCTTAATACTGGGCTGGGCGCAATGGCTCAAGCCTGTAATCTAGCACTTTGGGAGGCCGAGGTGAGAGGACTGCCTGAGTCTAGGAGTTCGATACCAGCCTGGGCAACTTGGTGAGACTTCATCTCTACAATAAATCAAAAAACTAGCCAGGCGTAGCAGTGTGTGCCTGTAGTTCCAGCTACATGGAAGGTTGAGGCAGAAGGATTGCTGAAGCCCAATAGGTCAAGGCTGCAGTGGCCGTGAGCATGCCACTGCCCTCCAGCCTGGAAAACAGAGTGAGACTCCAACTCAAAAAAATAAATAAATAAACGGCAGACTACTTTTAGCTGTGTAGCAGACATCTGATGTTATTGCTATGCCAGTGCTAT
>CAUYQG010034431.1:0-22270 GCA_963574415.1 Tarsius wallacei | reverse complement strand
CAGTGGCTGTGATGGGGATGCAGCCCTCAGGGTTTTTTGTAGAGATGGGGTCTTGCTATGTTGCCCAAGCTAGTCTCGAGCTCCTGGGCAACATAGCAATACTCTGTCTCTCTAGAAAAAAAAAAAAAATTAGCCGGGTCTGGTGGCGGGTACCTTGTGGTCCCAGCTACCTGGGGGCTAAGGCAGGAGGATTGCCAGACGACTGCAGTAGCCGTGATCATGCCACTGCACTCCAGCCTGGGCAACAGGGTGATACCCCAACTCGAAAGAAAGAGAAAGAAAGGAAGGAAGGAGGGAAGGAAGGAAGAAAGGAAGAAAAAGACTGAGCTCTCCTTGAGATGCCTAACCAGGTGGGCACCCTTCTTCCTGTTTCATTTCAGTGGGAGGAAGAGAAAGCTGGCCTTCTCACCTCATACTTTTTTTGCGATTCCAAAGACACCGAATGTGCACGACCTAAAAGTCATTGCTGTTGAAGGTGAGTGGGTTAGCAAAAATGACCCCTGACATTTCATTCAGCATTCAGATTGCCAACTCAACAGGATGCTTCTTAAGGCACAAACCTTGCTGTCTTGACATGGCTTCCTCCATGCCCCGGGGGTGCCTCGGATGGGAAGCCAGCAGCAATGACTGGCTGCCCAGGCTTCCTGGCTACCGCAGATGGTCTGTATTTGGAGTGAGGGTGTTCCAGTTCTTCCACAGAATCTTTCTAGTGTTCAGCACATGGGCAGTTGGAGCAACCAGGGAATAAAACTGGAGAAGGAAGGGCTTGTTGAGTGGTGGGTGAGAGGACAGCAGGAGAGAGGGTAGGTTCACGTGGAAAGGCCTCTAGGAGACATCCTGGGTCTCTCGTCCATCATGAGGCTTTGGGAAAATCGCCTCACCTCTCTTTGAGGCGTCTCCTCCTGGGTTGGAGTGAGGACTAGAGAGGGAGTCTAAGTGCCCTCCCTCCCCAGAGCAAGTAAAGGGTGATGCTCTGGAGCCCATGACGCTCCTGGGCCGAGTGGCTCTTCCCAGGCCTGGGGAAGCCGTGGGCAGTGGAAGCCGTGGTTTCCACCGTTCTGACCAAAGGCATGTGGATTCTGCCCAAACCCTCAAGGAGCCTTAAAAAGAGCAGTCTCACCTCAAACACCTGAACCAGAGCCCTGGGGTTTCTCTCTCCTAGCGGTTTCTCTCTCCTAGCCATCATCATCATGAAGGGAGGGTCTAAGGAAGGCCTGGAGGAAAAAACCAAGACAGCCCATCGGAGATGTCTCAGAGAGAGAGAGAGAGAGAGAGAGAGAGGGAGAGAGGGAGGGAGGGAGGGAGGGAGAGACTGACCAGCTGGCAGCTCCTGTCGGGAAGATGGCTGAAGGGGGCCACCCGCCGCGAAGGCAGGCATGGTGCAGCAGGGAGGTAGCGCCAAAGGCATTCTGTCGCCTCTGGAGACGCAAACAGACAGGACTCTAGTTCTGACTCTGAAACCCAGAGAAAAACACACATAAAAGAATGAGAGGCCGGGTTGGTGGCTCACACCTGCAATCCCAGCACTTTGGGAGGCCAAGGTGAGAGGACGCTTTGAGCCCAGGTGTTTGAGGCAGTGGCGCAATCACGGCTACCACAGCCTCTACCTTCTGGATTCAGGTGATCCTTCTTCCTAAGCCTCCTGAGTGGCTGAAACTACAGGCCTGTGCTCTCATGCTCGGCTAGTTTTTTTTGTTTTTTTTTTTGAGTTGGAGTCTCACTGTCGCCCAGACTGGAGTACAGTGGCCGCTCCCGGCCACCGCAACCTCGACCTGCTGGGCTCCGGTGATCCTTCCGCCTCAGCCTTCCAAGTAGCCGGAATTACAGGCGTGTGCTACCACGCCCGGCTGATTTTTTTTTATTTATTGTAGAGATGAGGTCTCGCCAAGTTGCCCAGGTGGGTCTCGAACCCGTGGGCTCAGGCAATCCACTCACCTCAGCCTCCCAAAGGCGCGGGATTACAGGCTGAGCCACCGAGCCTGGCAACATCTGGGTATTTTAAAGACTTTTGGAACATAGTACAGAATTATGTTGCAAAAGGGTTGTACTGATTTGTTTTTCCATAAGCCATTTAGAAAACGGCCTGTTGTATTATTCCCTCACCAGCACTGGGTATTTTTAACCTTAAAACATAGCATCTTGTTTCTTTGATTATCAGTGAATCTGAATATTTTTAGTGTTTCTTATCTGGTTGTATTTTTAGTGTTCTTTAAAATAAAATCTGAAATTTTGTGTTTCTACTTAGAAAGTCCTATGGCCCCTAGTACCTCTGGCTGGAGCAAAGTCACGCAGTTCATAATGAGTGTGACTACACTCATTTGACCAGAGAACTCTTTTCCAGCCAGTTTTTTGTACAATTTCTATGTGACCCTGAACAAGTCCCTTGATCTCTTTCAGCTTTAGTTTCCTCACCTACAAAAATGGGAATAACGACATCAACTTCCTAGAATCATAATGAGACTTAAATGATGAGTCCTTTGTAAGGAACCCAGAAAATTACCTGTTATAAAATAGAACTCTGGAATCAGTAATTGTCATTTCTTTTGTGACAGCATACACCAACCTTCACAAGAATAACAACCAATGTTTAATGACTATTTTCTGTTCAACAGACTGTGCTAAGAATGTATATGTATTAACTCATTTTGATACATCATGTGAGGGAGGTGATATTATTATGTTTATTTAATAGATGAAGAATCTGAGACATTAAGAAATCAATGTGCATGTGTGTGTGTGTGCATTTGTGTGTACACACATGTGTTTTAACATTTTGCTTAGAATATAGGTTTAGAATATATACCTCCCCTTTCTAGACTCTGGACTTCTGGTAGACTTTAATTTTATTTTTCTAATTCTTAATTCCTAGTATTATGCCTAATACCTAGAAGGTGCGCAATTACTATTTGTTGCATGAATGAATGGTGACTTTCATGCATGGTGAGAGGCTGACTGAGGAGAGAACTGGTAGCGGTAGGGCTTTCTGGAGGCCTTTCAGAAGCCCTCTCCGACTTGGGTTCCATATAGAGCTAGCCCTGTGACAAAATAACCTCTCCATTTTTTCCTGGCCATCGACCGCAGCTTGCACTCCATGCAGAGATGCCTATGGTCACTGGTTACATTCCCAGATAGCCCAAAGAGCCTCAGGCTTATGCTTAGAGACTTGTGTTCCTGCTAGTGGTGCAGTGCAGCAAGCCGACCTGCTTCTCACCTGCTGGTCCTACACTTGAGTTTCACAAGCAGCCTGAGGGGAGACACCTCAGAGGTGACCCAGGGTCAGCCACAGGGAGTAGGTGAGCAAGGGAGAAGACAGGACATGACTCCCAGGGCTTTCAGGCCAGACACGGGACTAGAGATGTAGGAGTGAGTGCAGCGTGTATGCAGGGGAGCCGATAACTGATTATGCAGAGGGTAATATTTTTAAATATTGCATAGAAGGGATTATGGTTGCTTGTGACACATTTCTACAGACTTGGTGGCTTACAACAACACACATTTATTACTTGCAGTACTGGAGGCCAAATGTGTGAAATAAGTTTCCATGGGCCAAAATCAAGGTGACAGCAGGGCTGGGCTTCCTGAGAGGCTCCAGGGGCTAGTCTGTTTCCTTGACTTTTCCAGCTTCTTGAGGCTACTCTCATTCCTGGGCTCATGGCCTCTGCTCCCTCTTCCAGTATCACCATGTCTTCTTTTTCCTGGTCTGTTCCCAGGGCCCCTCTGCCTCCCTCTCCCAAGGATCCTTGTGATTGCATTTAGGGCCCATTCAGATACTCCAAGAACATCTCTTCATCTTGAAACCCTTAATGCAGTCACGTCTGCAATGTCTCTGTCACTATGGAAGGCAACTCTCATAGGGGTTAGAACTGGATATCCATGGGAGCCGCTATTCAACCCATCACAAAGGCACACCATGATATTCTGCCTCTTCTTCCCACCCTGAGCAAGATGCTGGGCTCCTTCCTTCTTCCTTCTTCCTCCCTCCCTCCCTTTCTCCCTCTCTCACTCTTTCCCTCTTTCCCTTTGTCCCTCCCTCCCTTTGCCCTTCCCTCCCTCCCTCCCTCCATCATCCCACTTACCTGCCTGGCTTCCTTTTCTCCTTCCTTCCTTCCTTTCTTTTCCCTTCCCTCCCTCCCTCCTTCCTTCCTTCTTTCCTCCCTGCCTCCTCTCCCACCTGCCTTCCTTCCTTCGGTAAGTGTTGGCCAGCACCTGACCAGTGCCAGCTTCTGTGCCAAGCGCTGGAGATCCAGAGAGGGACACAACTCTGTCTGTGGGCCTAGAAGGGGTGGGAAGTGAAGAGTGATTGCAGTGTGGGTGCAGTCCAAAAGCCACAGAGACGACAATGAGGGATAGGGGAGGTCATCTCTGCTGACAGATGAGGGAAGGGATTATCGAGCTGTGATCTGTGAGCTGGTTCTTAATGGGTGGGGAGTTTTCCAGGTAGATAGCACATGGGGAGACAGTGTCAAAGCAAAGGAAATGGCAGGAGCCAACCTCCCAGCACAGGTGTGCTTGGGACCTCTAACATGAGAGAATCATGTGAGATTATCCAGATAAAATGTCCGGAGAGCTGACTTTCTATGATTCTAAAACACAAGTGATGCCCGAACAATCGATGGGGCGGTGGGCAGGTGACTGACTTAGGGCGTATCCCAGTCTGCACCAGGAGTCAGGATTCCTCCACCAACTTTCTGGGTCACCTTAGAAAAATCAGGCGGGACAGACAGGCTTCAGTCCTTGACCTGCAGTGCTTGTGGGAGGGCCACAAAGGGGACACATGCCCAATCCCTCCCTCTAGGCCATGGCTCTCCCTCATTTTCTGTCTTGAATGGTGCCTGAAGGCAACCCGGTACAGGTCTCTCGAAAGCCCTCCTCAACTGCCCCAGCTTGTCCAACTCTCTTTTTCCAAATTAGCACAGCATGTGAGGCAAGAGGCAGAACACGTGAGGAGCACAGACTTGGGAGCCACACTGCGCAGGTCCACGTCTTGGTTCCTTCAGCTACCAGCTGAGAGTCCCTGACTTCTCCATATGTGTATTTGCACATCTGTAAAAACAGTCCAATGCAGAGAGTGCAGCCTATGAAACACCCACTGTCTGCAAGCTGCTATCACTGTGCAGCTGAACACTTGAAAACACTTGCCTTCACATCCATTCTATAACAGTTTTCTGAGCCAGTTTCTCCCTCTGTTTGCTTGTGAGCCATTTTGAGGGCAGGGCTCTTGAGGCCAAATTAGTTACTGGGAAAAGAAAGTGGATGTGTCAACAATTCTCCCCATGGGTGTTGGGAGAGCTCATGACCTCACTTTTAGTTTATTCTGACAGTGACGAGGTTGTTCTTTGAGAAGAACCTACTAGAAAGGATTTCCAACACTTTTTGACTTTGAAGGGCCAGAACTAGCTAAGAGGGCCCCAATTTACCTAGCGCAGAATGTAAACTTTCTAATTCAATGAAGTAATCAATAAAGAAAATCTAATTATCCCCAGGCCTCCTCACTGGCCCTTGGGCATGCTCCATTATTAATAGTGGTCCAAGCTCTCCTTTGCACTCCTGCCTGTGCGAAACAGGCCTCAGCCGCCTCCCTTTTGGTCGTTTCTGGGCATCTCCAGGCACCTACAGATGCTCATTAATGAACCTCTAGTAGTGTTCACAAGGGTTCTGTGCCTGCAAAGTTCCCTGAGGATGGACTCTTGCCGCTGGCACTGATACTGGAGCCCTCATGGAAACATTGATCTCTTGCCTAGAATGATGTTTCCTGGGGCTTCCAAGCTATCAAACCCAAGGTGCTAGAAACCTTTCTCCGGTTCCCAGGGTGGCAGAGCTCCCATGGTCCATGCCGGAGATGCACCTGTGTACTCTCTCTCTCTGGACCACTCTGGGTCCCACCCAGCCCTGCTGTGACCTTGCTGCCCTGAGGCCCTGAGAGCATCTTCTTCTGCCTCCAGCTTTTCTCCCTGTGTAACTGGTCGGGAGACAGGCACTGTCTCCACACCCCCCCTTCCCCCTCTACTCCCCTTTCAGCTATGCCTGCACACAAAGTCTCCTCGGCATTGGGTCCTATGGAGCATCAGCCTCCGGGTTTCCCACACATACCATTAGCACCTGACTCCCTGCAGACAACGCACCTGCCCTCCGCTGAGAGCTCAGACCAGCTGAGAGCTCAGACCAGCAGGTTCATGGCACAACTTTATTGAAAAGCTCACAGGCAAGTTTCTATAGAATATTTGACAATAAGATTGGGGAAATGCCAGGGCTAGAGCTGAAGCAATTCTGCAACACTGGGTGTGGGGGGGACACATCTCCTCCCTCCAATGTTATCACGTCTGCTGAATTAATTGCCTGGGGGTTAGGAGCCTATAGAAATAACTAGAACAATCCATAGATGTCAGAAGGGAGGGATGAGAACACATCTGGGAGCTAGATTCCAGGGGACACTGCAGACCCCACCATGGGGCGAAGAGGAATCTGACTCAAGAGCCTCTGAGCCTCAGAGCCTGGACATGGGAGGGCAGCAATGGTTTCTGGAACTCGCCCTGGAGCCAACACCCTGTTGGTGTCTGTTATGCAGAGGAACAAAAGGTTTATAGATTAAAATAAAGAAGCCAATAAAGATGTAGCTTCAGGGGACTAAAAAACTGGGGGGGGGAGTATCCCCTTTAAAGAGCAGACAGCAGGGCAGGCTTGAGGAAGGAAGGAGTGAGAATAGGCACCTGTAAGTAGGTGGGAGGAGGTCAAGGCAGGGTGTCTTGGAAGAGAGGGTAGGTGGCAGGTTGGGGGGGGGGAGGGGGGGAGATGAACCGAGGAGAGCACAGCTCCTGTGGAGCAGGAGGGATGGCAAACACAATATGGAAGAGCCTTTGTAATCCCTCTCCCACCCCTGCCCAGGTTAGCAACCATTATTTCTTCAGTGAGGGTGACTTGGTTCTGCCTGTGTCATGGAGCTGTTGTGAGTGACATTCAAATGAAGCAATGATCAAGATGCTTTCGAGATCTCCAGTGCCAAGCAGGTAAAGCAAAAGGGAATTTATAAGGAGTTGTAATAAGGTTTTGTAATTTCAATTTAGTGGAGGCAGTGGCAGGAAATAAAATTTTCTCTCCTTTTTTTTTCCGGTTTTTCACCCAGAAATACTGGAATTTTTGATGGGATCCATGTCTCCATGCATCCATTTATTTGCAGATGCACGTTGCCCCCGCTAAGAAACCGGCCCAGGGCTGGGTGTGGCCATGAAGCCAGGATCGCAGTGAGGACATGCAGAGGGAAGGAAGGGCCCCAGCCTAAGAGGGTGTCTAGAAAGAGAATCTCTTTCCAGCCCTGAAAGCTTAGGATTTCAGACTCACCCATGGACTGCAGTGCTGCACTGCCCTTTTAAGGGCTGCTGACAGCCATCATTAGCCGGGCATTAGGAAGGGAGTTGTGCTAATCACCACTGAGTGACTGTAAACACCACCGGAGTCCCTGAAGAATATCAGAGCATCAGGCAACTTGTTAGCTTTTGTCTGGACTGGAGAGAGGAAAGGGAAGTTCCCTCAGAGAGAGCACTTGCCAGAGTAAAAACATAAAATCAATCGTATGGTTCTAATTTAATTTTAATTCACGTTTTATACGTGGCGTTTGTTAGAAGGGCTGACATTTCACTATGGAAATCTATAAGGGCTGAATTGTTCTCGCATTAGAAGATTTTTAGAAGAAGTTCTTTGCCACTAGGTTGCAATTTGTTAAAACAAACAATAGCATAACCACAGTGCAGTCGGATGCCAGGATATTACTGGACTCAGCGAAAATCAAGTAATCTTTTTTAGGTTCTATTCTCTCTCAACTGAGCTCTCCAGCAATGTCAGAAAATGACAAATTGCAGGATGAATGTAAGAGCAGTGCCTTCAAAAATACAATAGTTATACAAGCCATCTATTGTTAATGAAGAATATAATGCAATTTGCCTGTCTGTAATACAATTATGCAAATCAAAGGAGGAACTATCCCGAAATCTCTTTACATTCCGATTAAAATGAGATAATTTATCAAACAGAATATTACTGATTATGTTTATGTGTTGCACATTAATCCTGTTACAATAATGTATCCTTCTCATAATGTAATGGATTTGTGCAATCTAACAGAAAATGACTTTTATACTATCCACAATTATAAAAATATTCAAAGCATATCCATTCCAATGCAATAGCACATGTCTACAACTGTACAATAAACCTATTAAAACAAGCAGAGCTTATGAATGTAACCTTCATCCCAATAAAGATGACAGTGCATTCAATTTTATTCTACTCATTACCTGAACAACTCCATAGATGATAAACACTGGAAGTAAATTGGTTTAACCTTCTTTACCTTTTTAAAAAAAGAAATAGAGTGAACTTTAATCAATAGCATTGAAGTTCCCTCTCCTCATCAGTATCTCGTGGTTAGTCACATATGCTAGGATTTTTTATATGAGTGATTTCCAGGAAATCCTTCATGAATGAGTTACTCCTATTTCTGCTTCTTCGTAGGTATTTGGATTTACACATTTCCACCAGGTCACAAAATGCGTCCTTCACAAAATGTGTTGCTTCCTGTGTTGTTTGTATTCGTGCATGCAGGGACATATGGATGCTTTGGATAGAAATACTGCTTGAGCAGCATTCGTCCATAGGGGGCGCATGAATCTCCGTTTTTAACACGTACATCACAGCCAAAAACTAATGAGGAGTATTGTCAGGAAAAACAAGAGCCCAAATAATTGGCTAGGGTCTCACTTGTGCTTCTATTGCCAAGGATAATCATTTTTGCGTTTAAACTGATCTCTTCTACCTTGATGAGAGTCATTAGCATCTGACAGTGAGTGATAATGTGCTTAAATTTCACACCTCTTGGCCTTGTTTGCATTGTCAACATTTCCCCACATGCATACCTTCACACCAGCAACACAGGTTGACTTAAACAAATGTTTACCTTTTGTAGCAAAATTGTAAACCCCAGTGTAATTGCAAATTCTCAGATTGTTTCTCCGTGCCTTTAAATACCTTTAAGCCAGTTTTGCTTCGGATTACGCCTGAAATATTATTCTCACAACAGCCAGGGATTGGGAGATATGGGGAGGGGTTCTCTTCCCGTTTTGTTAAGATTGATCTGCCAAGTTAAGAAAAGAAAAAGAAAAAAAGCAGCATTTTTTTCACTTCTAAATAGCTGAATATGCACATGCACACATATTAACATAATGTACAATGAACAAATCTATTAGTCTTCACTCACCGCAACAAGCCAGCATTTGTTGCAACTGTAAAAGAGTATTTTCTTCTTCTAAAGATGTTGATAGGAAGTAAGGAAATCAAAGGAAGAGAGGAGGGAAAGAAAAGAAAAGAAAGGAGGAAGAAAAGAAAGAAGGAAGAAAAAGGGAGGGAGGGAAAGAGGGAAGGAAGGGTGTGCATTTATTGTTTAATAAACCATAGTGTCAAAGAAACTCTTGTTATCTAGAGTTTTGGATGGCTTTTTATGTAGGTTGCTTAGAAGTGAAACCTTGCCACTATCTACCATTTTCACAGAGTGAGTCCTTAACAATAAGGAAGCATGGTGAGTTGGAACATGGCTTACAGTAACTAGTAAGTTTTCTTCTTCCATGATTTACCTGTTGGTTTGGAATACTGTTGAATTTTCTTTTTCTCAGATATAGACTGGATTATCCCAAGTGGAGACATTTGAGGAAGGAAGCATTTATATTGCCCCTAGGCTACCTAGAAAGATTTTGCACCTCTGCTCAGGAGGAAGCAAAGGAGTATGTGTCTTCCACTCAGTAAGATTTCCCAGGCCAAGGCAAGTAGATCTGGTAGTTTTGACTTATCAAAACTGGGGACATTAGAGATGTAGTTAAAACAGTGTGAGTGAGAAGTCAGAAGAGACAGCAACATGGCAGACATTAATCTCCCTGCCCAGCTCAGAAGGACACCATGCCTCCCTTTCAGGCCCTAATGCGGTTGAGCGTGTACATAAAGCTTGGGTCAGAAGACAACGACAATGAGAGAGCAAGACTTTGATGGATAGTCTGGGCTCGTCAGAGCTGTGCCAAGCCATCTTAATAATGTGTTGTAGGCTTTAGAATTGGGATTTCCAGGACCCTCTGCCATGAAGATGATGTAGAGAAAAATGAGAAGAACTGCATCTTTCAGAGCCAATGAGATTGGGCTGAGGGCATAGACACACCCGGTGGAAGATAGAACAATGATATCTTGAGCCGCAGTGGCAGAGTTTGTGTCTTTATTTAATAAATATTAATTGAGCAGCAACTGTGTTTCAGTCCATGTTCTGGGCAGTTGATATATGTCAGTGAACAAACGGACACAAATCTTTACCCTCACGAACCTTACAATTCCAGATGAGCAACATAGACAATGGATGAGTGCACAATACGGCATGTTAGTACGTGATAGATACTAGGGGGAAAATAGAACAAAGAGAGGCAAATGAGTCAAGAGTGGGGGGGATGAGATTTGCAATTTTGAAAAGGATTATTACACCTTTATAGTCAAAACTTTTAAAGAAGTGCTTTAAATAAAGCATTCGGCCTCTGTGGTCATAAAAATATGCAGCTAATTTGCATTTTCATAAATAAGCACAAAGTTTGATACACAGCTCCCTTAGAATCCTGTTCTCAATGGGTAACTTCCTGGAGTTTGCTTCTGAAATAAAGGCATAGAAGGAGACTCTTGTTCATCGTTTTGCTAGACGTTCTCTTTTATTTTGGGCAATGACCAATTGTTTTACATTAACTGGAATTAGATATTTATAATTGTTTTTGGCTTAATTATATTTAGTTGAGGCAGTTTAGCTAGGCTCCTTTGGAAGAAATAAGGGTTTAGGGATCCCATTAGAGACGATGCATGTTTCCACAGGTACACAGATGATTTGGTTTCTCAGCAGAATTTTCCGTTTCTGCTAAGGATATTTACCGTGCCCCAGGGGCAAAAACCAGACCAACTATTTAAATACCTATGTCACTGATGGACCCAGAGTGCAACCTTGATGCTGCAGTGGGCCTCCCAGACCCTTCTTTAGGGTGGAGGTAATCATTTCCTCAGCAGCATCCAAAGTCACAGTCCCTCCTGGCAGCAGCCTGCATCCAGTGATTCATCAGTCAGTGGCAGCTGTGAAGGCCTGGCCTCCTTGCCTCAAGGAGGGACAACACCGAAGGGGTATGCAAGCTCTAGAGCTCCCTGTGAGATCGGCTGAGGCCTCTGTCAGGATTTTATCGATGTTCAGCTCTTAATCCTGCCTAACACCACTTTCCTCCCTTCCTAATGAACTTCCTGCGTGCATTTCACCTTCTCAAAGTCTGCTGCCCAGGGAACTTGGTTTTAAAACTAGTTCAGCTCTGTTTGTTGATCATGCAGATTTGCAGTTATGTCCTTGACCTCACACTCAATTCCATTATTTCTCTGCCAATTTCTGACCCTTTGGCCCTCTCTCCCATATCAAGTTTTACTCTCTCCATTTGGACTACATGATGGTTTTTGCTTCCTGAGTTTTAATCTTTGCTCTTACCAACACTGGCCTTTTTTAGAGGGGTAAAACCACCTCCATTCTAGCTTTAGCTGCCAGGACCTAGTCCCCTGGGCCCGGCCTCTCCCTCTCACTCAATCCTTAGAAGCTGACTTCAGGAAATACTATGAGACTAGGAAACAATAACCTAAAATTGTGTGCTATGCACAACAGTGATGGGGTCATGTCCTCAGGCATGCTGGTTGAGTATATGTGCACATACAGGCCCTCTATGCATTTTAAGAAAAGTGAAATAATCATATTTTTCAATGATAATATTTTCTTGATGATGGGCTTGAATTTGAACTCTTGGCTAGGAGAGTGATAACTGACTTAAAAGTACACTCTGATTTTTCTTTAAATATTCTCCCTCTTGGAGGTTTTGTAGGCACAGCTTCTCTTGTTGTGTTACTTATCCAAATGAAACACCACCCCACTGTAAGTGACTTTTGGTGCCTCTTAATATCTCAGGAATTTTTTTCAGTTGCCTGTCTGTCTAGAATTATCCATGGCTCCTGCACGGGTGGGTAAAGTTAATGCCTCTAAAGAGTTATAAATCCAGTGTCCCCACTGAGCCCATTGTTTTAGATTCAAAAGTATGAATTGCTGCCCCAAGACTTTTCTTTATTCTTTGTTATGAAATAGGTAACTGGATCTCACTGAATGGAAATCCTCCTTCGAAGCCTTCCTGGCATCCGACTCCACTTTCAACTCTTGCAAACCTTATTTTGGAAAAATGGTCATTTATAATATCAACATTTCTAGATCATGTTTTAAAGACGGTTACAGGCATTCAGAGTAACCACATGCCAAAGCTGTCTACTTCTAATCTAACAACCCCCTAGGTTGAAACCAGAGTGAAACTTGGAGACAGGCAGCCAAGAGCTGAAACACTCTTGGGGGATATTTATAATCCCCAAACTCAACCAAAATTGTTTCCACTCAAAATTAATACTTGGAAACAGATTTTGAAATCCAAATTTAGACTCTGTCTTCAGTTTTTTGGTTCGTCGCTGAGCCAAATACTTGAAATAAAATGTATTTGAAGCTGATTGAACTTTAAAACGATTGTCTTTTGCACCAGAAAGACAAATGACACAAAATATTTAAAGGGATGCAGCTCTTTATTCCAGAGCTCTCATAGCCAAGCACCAAGGGTTGGCTGGCGTCCATACCCAGAAAGGGCAGTTACCAAGCATGTGGATTGTACTCCTGTTTACACATATGATTTCTCTATAGTAAGAGACTCTGCTTGGTGCTCGTAGCTGCAATTCATATTTATGGATGTAATGTGATATGGTAGAAAGCATTTTGGTCTTGGAGTTAGAAAATCTAGGTTCCAAGTTCTGTTTTATCAGTTCCAAGCTATGCAATCTTGAACAGATCATTCAGCCTCTTGCAATCCCAGTATCTCTACATGTAAAATGAGACTAACCAACCCTGCTCTGCCTCCCTCTTAGAACTGCTTAGTGGCTCCAATTGGGTGGTTAGGAAAATGGCAGGTGGGAGGAAAATTAGCACTATTAGCCTGGAGCTTCTCACCTGAGGAATCTTGTCAAGATTCAGATTCTTTCTCAGAAGGTATAGGGTGGGAACCAAGATTCTGAATTTCTGCAAGCTCCCAGAGAAACATATACAGTTGTTTGTGGATCACACTTTGAGTAGCAAAATATTAAGAGACTATTCCAATAATTCTGATGAGAGATGGGGACTTGGACCTTCCAGGTGGTGGGGAGGATGAAGAGAAGTGGGCAGATTTGAGATATAGCTTGGAGATAGAATTAAAAGGAGAGTTGATGGATTATCTGTGAAGCTTAATGGTGAAGAAATAATAAAAGATGACTCTTATATTCATAATATCCACATCATATTCAGGAAAACTCTAGATAAACTACAGAGATCTAGGGTCAACATCTTAAATATTCACCAATGCTAGGAAGGCTAGGTAAGTGACAGAAGTGAACTGGTTGTAAGACAGTAGGGAATGGTGAGGACCATGGATCCCAAAGATGAGTGTGACTCACTTAAGCAGACAGCTGTCACCCATTCCTCCAGCTAATTGTTGCCAAGCAGTAGATCTCGATCCCATAAGTTTTCCAGAGAAGCCAGAAATCAAGATTATTTATGGGAAACTCTTCAAGAGTTGACAACCAAGTCAATGTTTTTTTAACACTGTGTTGGCCAAATAAAATACATCAGTGTGAATGGACCTAGCCCGTGAGCTTTCCGTTGTAAACCCTCAAAAAGTATCAGATTTAACATCAGCTGTTTTGATTATTAGGGGGGGAAGGAGGATGGCCTGGAAGGTCTATAACATGAAGGAATTTATAATTATCCTGACACAGATTTGAATCACTGTCACCAGTTCGCAGAGTTAGTGAGTGACCCCAGCTACACATTGAGTATTCACATTGCAGCAGGACTTTGCAGTTCTCTACTCACCGTGATATGTATTTCTTGTGAATCAGAAAAAGCAAACTCAGTGTTTTTGTGAGGAATGGCTGCGTCTAGGTTTAGTTTAAGTTGTAAAGTGGTAAACCTTTGATGGAGTTTCACACAAGAAACATGAGGCTCATGTTGAAAATGTGATTCAAGAAAAAGCTAATAACCTAGACAAAATTTCTACACAAATTTGGATATTCGAAAAGGTCTCTGGGTGTTTCCCTGGAGAATTCTCAAGAAGATTCCTGACTGAATATGAATGGGAGAAAATGTATGGTCTAGTTGAACAGCAGGACCAATTAAGGAACCAGGTGGGAATCTTTTTGCTTCCTAATGGCAGCACAGATCTCTTCCGAACTAGGTGCTCAGGTGAAAAGAATGGCATCCTCAGAAAGGAGGAATCTATATTTGGTAATGGGGTATGTGTGTGTTCATGTGCATAAAAACCTTTGCTCTTCGAAGGCACAGCAGTCTTGGGATGAAATTAGGGGTATAAATAATAGACTGAGTTGTTTGTGACTTAAAATGTTCCAACCAGTCTTTCCAGGGAATCGAAACTCTTCTTTATCCCCACCCCCAAAAGCCCCAAGAATGTCACACAGTGGTACACAGATGGTTCTTCTTCTTCTTTTTTTTGTTGAGTTGGAGTCTCACTCTGTCGCCCAGGTTCTTCTAATTAGCATCAACCTTCCTAGTCTCTGCTTCTCCTTATGGTGGTCTCAACCCATGATTCAATGGACAGCACCAATGGCAAAAAGAAGATATTAAGAATGAGCTCACCACTGGTAAGGAGAGATCAGTGCCTATCCCCACATCTGCTCCCTTCACTAAGGAGATGTAATCTCTCAGCCTCTCTCTCCTCATCTGTAAACAGAAATGATAATACAGATTTTAGAGAGCCCAAAGTACAGTGCCCGGTATTCAGTAGCTACTGAATCATTTTTCTTCCTTCCACAGACCCTCTCCTCGCTTTTACATTTTAACCAAATCTCAGTCTTGGAATCAAAACTGAGCATCCCCAAATCCTCCATCATTTCTCCCAGGAGGCCGAGTGAGGGATATAGAAGGATGACCTCAGAGTCTTACCCCGATATCCCAAGATTCTCTAGATAGGAATGCACACTAAGTGTTTTTCTTCAGAAACCCTGACCCTTGCTACACTTAATCAATCAACTAGTAAGCACGGCCCATGTATTCAACAAACTTTGACTTGCTCAGCATAGGCTCACTGTAAGACATGGTCTTGGCCCGTGAGGGGCTGGCCATCCAATGGGGAAGCTCGGACTTGTAAACAGAAAGTGCCATAAAGCATTACAAATATGTATTGGGTGGCAGATGTGGAAGCCAGCTCACCCTCACATCTGGAAAAAATATGGATTGCAACATTTTCTGAGCAACGTCTCCCTCCCTCCCTCCAAACCTCTGTAAAATTACTCAGTATGCTGAGTACTCAGGGCATGATAGTATCCCCCATTGCCCTCAGGCCTGTTGAGGTCTGTCATCTTTTTTGCAGCTTGGTTAGTTTCTCCCCTACTGTAACAACAAGACAGGGCATCCTGGAGATAATTAGGCCCAGGACCTCCATGTGTCACACAGTCCTACCAACCTATGTGAATTTGGTTATGCCAAAGGATGGAGAAGAATACATCAGTCAGTCTCGCAGAAGGAACAAGCCAACCCCAGTCGGAATGGGTCGGGGCTGGGAACTTGGTACTCTTTGGTGCATTTGAACATATGACTTCCTGCTTGGTTCCTGAGGGAAATGCCTTTCTCCTGGCTGACAGGGCTGGGGATGAATGGCCTGCAGACTCCTGTTTTCACACAGTCCATCAGGTCTAAGTGAAAGGTTTGTGCTGCTGCCAAGAGCAGAAAATGATGCCTTGGCGTCACTTTCGGAAGAGAGGATGCTTTAAAGCAGATCCTGGCTCCCAGAGAGCTTTGGATGAGGATGAGATGCTCACCAGGGGCCTCCCAGGACATCTGGTCTGAGAGGCCCACCCAGTGCCTCTCCTTTTAAGCAATTCTCAAGGCTGGGGAATGCCTTGCATGCTTCAGACATCTGGGATGTTATTCAGATCCCTGCCTTCTACCTCTTGGTGAAGAGAGATGTGGTCTATAAACGAAGATTAAATAAAAGCAAAAGCAAGTCATGAACCGGAGCAGGCATAGAACGGGTTACTTTCCCATAGGAGTGTCCAAGGTCCTGATACGATGATCATTGTGCAGCCTGGCCATTAAGCAGGTTGCTCTGACTTGTAGCATGGGGCCTCAGCCGATATGGCAAATGCTTGACGCTCCCTTCTGGATTGCAGCCTGCCTCCCGGGCCCCGTGGCTTTGCCAGGCTTGAGCTCGACTTCAGACCTACTGCGGGTTGTCTCGGCATCCTATGGCTCATACTTACCCTTTGCTTTGTACTCTCCCTTCTGCCCTCTAGGGTGGACCTTGCTTTCTTCCTCACATGTACTTTACCCTCAGGTTTCTCTTACTCTTCGACTGTCTGGCCTGTGATACTTGCTTTTCTTGATGGCACCCCAGGTTTCCCTTGTTATCTGTCTTGCCTGGCCTTGCTTCTGAGCCTGCCCCGTTTCTCTAGATCATTTTCCTCCTCCTTCTTAAGTAACTCTAGAGCTATATCTTCATACTCTCACGTCCAGCAGGCCCCAAGTCAGGCAGACATGTGGGTGTGGTAGGGACTGGGGCAAACTCAGCTGCAGAAATTGTTGACTTCTGGAATGCAGGCGTGTGAGGGCAGTTCTTCTGTTTTTCAAAGAGAAATCAGAAATTTAGACTTTTATTTAAAATTTCCATTAAAATGCTTCTATTAAGTTAACATGTGTGCATGTTTAAAAGAACCTCTAATAGTATCAAAGGTTTTTAACAAAAATATAGTCCAATTCTGGCTTCCTCTTTCCCACCAGCAGTAACTTTTATAGCTGTTTCTTCTGGCTTTTAAACTATTTCTTGCTTTATCAGTTTTGACATAATCGAACGACCTCTAGCTTTCTTGTCTGAAAGGTTTTTATTTTTAATTGACAAATAATAACTGTATATATTTATGGAGTACAATGATATTTTAATATATGTATAAATATTGTGGACTGATCAAATCAGATGAATTAACATATACTGATGTTAAATCTTATCTTTTTTGTGATGAGAACGTTTTAAATCCTCTTTTTTAGCTATCTTGAAATATATAATACAATATTATTAACTATAGTCACTATGCTGTATATATAATAGATCACCATAACCTATTTCTCCCGTCTAACTAAAACCTTGTGCCTTTATTTTTTTTCTGAGGTGAGATCTCTCTCTGTCGCCCAGGCAGAAGTGCAGTGGCTTGATCACATCACTGCTATCTCAACCTCCTGAGCTCAGGCAATTCTACTGCCTCAGCCTCCTAAATAGCTAGGACTACAGGCATGCACCACCACACCCGCCTAATTTGTCGTTCTTTTTTTTTTTGGTCCTGTTTTGTTTTTGTGGAGATGAGATCTTGTTATGTTCCCCACTCCTGGGCTCAAGCAATCCTCCCATCTTGGCCTCTCAAAGTACTAGATTACAGGTGTGAGTCACTATGCCCAGCTCCTTGTACCCTTTGACTGACCGCTCTTCTTTCTCTGTCTACCCTCCTTCCCTTCTTCCTCTGGTAACTATTATTCTACTCTCTACTTCTATGAGTACAATGTTTTTAAGATTCCATATATGTGAAATCACGTGGTATTTGCCTTTCTGTGCCTAGCATAACATCTTCTAGGTTCAGCCAGTTCTTGCAAATGACAAGATTTTCAGCTCTTTAAAAAGCTGAATAGTATCTCCTTGTGTATATATACCAAATTTTAAAAATCCATTAATCTGTTCGTGGACACTTCAGTTGTTTCCATATCCTGGCTATTGTGAATGAGGCTGCAAGAAACATGGGAGTGCAGACATCTCTTGGACATGCTGATTTCAATTTCTTTGGCTATATACTCAGAAGTGGGATTGCTGAATCATATGGTAATTCTATTTTTAGGTTCTTGAGGGGCCTCCATATTGTTTTCCAAAATGCTTGCAATAAATTACAATACCACCAACAGTGTACAAGGGTTCCCTTTTTTCCACATCCTCGCCAATACTTGTTATCTTTCATCTTTTGGATAATAGCCAATGTAACAGATGTAACATGAAATCTCATTGTGGTTTTAATTTGCATTTCTCAGATGATTAAAGATGTTGACCTAGAAGAAATGGATACATTCCTAGAAACATAACCCACCAAGACTGAATTATAAAGAAACTGAAAATCTAAACAAACCAATAATGAGTAAGGAGCATGACTTGGTAATAAAAAGTTTCCTATCAAAGAAAAGCCCAGGACCAAATGGCTTGACAGCTGAATTTTACCAAATATTTAAAGAACCAATACCAATTCTTCTCAAAAAAATGGAAGAAGAGGAAATGCTTCCATGCTTATTTTAAGAGGCCAGCATTGCCCTGATGCCAAAGCCAGACAAAGACACCACAAGAAAAGAAAACTGCAGGCCAAAATCATTAATGAACATAGATGCAAAATCCTCTAGAAAACACTAGCAAACCTCATTCAACAGTATATTAGAAGAATAATTCACCATGATCAAGAACAAAGGTAGTTTAACACATGTAAATCAATAAATGTGATTCACTATATTGACATAATGAAGAACAAAACCATATGATAATTTCTGTAGAAAAAGCAATTGACAAAATTTAACATAATTTTGTGATTAAAAACTCTCAATAAATTAGGTATGGAAGAAATGTACCTCAGTACAATAAAGGCCATATATAACAAGTCTATAACTAACTAACATTACACTCAGTGGTCAAAAGTTAAACGAGTCAGGTGTGGTGGCTTGTGCTGGTAATGACAGCACTTTGGGAGGCCGAGGCAGAAGGATTGCTTGAGCAATCCTTCAGTTCGAGACCATCTGGGCCACATAATGAGACTTCTTCTCTACAAAAAATAAGCAATTTAGCTGGAATTGGTGATGCATGCCTATAATCCTAGTTACTCAGGAGGCTAAGGCAGAAGGATCTCCTGAGCATAGGAGGTCAAGGCTGCAGTGAACCATGACTGTGCCACTATGCTCCAGCCTGGGTGAGACCCCAACTCAAAAAAAAAAAAAAAAAGGTTTTCCTTTAAGATCCAGAACAAGGCAAGTTTGCATACCTTCACCACTTTTATTCAACATAGTATTGGAAGTCCTTGCCAGAGCTTTAAGACAAAAGACAGAAACAAAAGACATTCAAATAGGCAAGAAAGAAGTGAAACTGTCACTGTTTGCTTATGACATAATTTTATGTATAGAAAATCCTAAATAATACACCAAAAAAACAGTTGAACCAATAAAATAAATTCAGTCAAGTTACAAGATATAAAATCAACTTGCAAAAGTCAGTAGGTTTCTATATACCAGCAATGAACTTTCTGAAAAAGAAATTAAGAAAATAATTCAATTTCGTAGCATTAACACTCTATTGCTATCATTGCATAAACTTCCACCCCCATTTTCACTTATTTACCATCTCAATACTATGTCATATTTGTTGTTTAAATCAATAGTGTAGAGGGCACTTTCATTTTAAAACTTATTTTTTGTCCTTCCTTTAATTAACAATTGCCTATGATTTCCTTTCCTTGGTCCAATAGCACTCTGAAACATACATCAATACTTCCCATATTGTCAAATGTGTGATTCTACTTTTTCCTTAAAGACCTACCTATTCCACTTCCCAGAGGAATGAATCATTCTTTAGGCCTGTTATATAAGTGCTGTCCTGGGATTTTCCTTTGGAAACTTTCAGTATTAGATCTCTGTGCTCTGTTTTAATTTATCCCCTGTTTCATTTGTCCAGAACACATACTTTAGTAGCTTTCCCAGAAATGGTGCATCAGAAGTAAATATTTTGTTTTACTTGTCTGAAATGTCTTTATTTTGCCTACACACTTTATTATTTTGGCTAAGTATAGAATTATAGTTTGAAAATTAAAATAATTTTCCTCAGAACATTAAAGGTGTTTTCAAATGTTTTTGAATGTCCAATGTTGTTATTTCTGATGCTCAATCTTTATTATGTGACCTGGTATTTAGTCTTCCTATAGACTTCTGGTATTTTATCTTTATTCATTATGTTTTGATATTTCAGTTATGAGCCTTGGTTCTGCTGTATTCATCACATTTTTTTTTAACCTAAAGAATCCTTCATCATGAATATATGAGGAGCCTGCCAATTTGGAGATTAATACTCTTCTCTTCTGGTACATTTTCTTAATTGTTTTAATAATTACTTTCCCATTTGTTCTCTTTATCAAGCATTTCCATTACTCGAATATTAGACCTCTTGGACTAAATCTCAAACTTTAATTTTTCTGTTTTCTTTCCTTCCTCTTGTCCTACTTTCTGCATGCTTCCCTTATCTCTGTGGTGGTTAACCCAGAACTACGTTTTCTGGAATCCTCTTCCATGAGTGGTTCCATAGTGATGACTTTCTACTGTTTGACTTAGTTACACAGAAAATACATTTCCCAAATAGCCTTCCCTTTATGGTTTGGAGCGACAATTGGCTCAAAGAGAAATGGATGTAAGGTTGGGAGGTGAACACGAAGCAGCAGCCATCGCACGCTGGACATCATTGTGAGAGGTGGTGAGTGGTGGGCGACAGATTCAGAGGAGCCAGCAGCTTCCAGTTTGTCTTCTCCTCCCCTGCTTTACCTACTGTCCCCCTCTCTGCGTCCAGCTCTTCTTCTCTACTGTAGGTCCTGTTGTCCAACAGTTTTCACAGAAGCAGGAGCTATGAAGAAGAAGTAGCCTTCCAAGGACTTGTACCCCAGGGACTTCCACAGCTCCACACCAGCAGCTGAACATGCCTAAAATCCAGATGTCTCCAAAGTCTCCAACTTGTCCAGCTGTGCTAGTGCTTCAGAAAGGCTAGCTAGGGACTTGTCCTGGGTCCTCTAACTCACCTTTCAAGATTTTACTTCTCTGGGTTCCCTCACAATTGTGTAAAGTCTAAACTCATTTTAAAAAACAGAAACAAAAACAAACAAAAAACTCTCATAGTAGTTCATAGTAGTTCTATGTTCTTGTGTGAGCACTGACATAGGATATTTCATTGCCTTTTTTTATTCTGGTCATTCTAGGTTTAATTTCCAGGTGTGCTTTCTTATTCTAAGTGTTCCTTTTCTGTTGTTGCTGTTTCTGTTAACAGTGTCTGTACTGGGCTGAAATGGCATTCTCCCTGATCCTTCCAAATTCAAGTTCACCTGGACCTTCAAAATGTGAGCTTATTTGAAGATAGGGTCTTTGAAGATGTGATTAGTTAAGCTGAGATTATAGCGGCCTAGGGTAGGCCCTAAATCCAATGACTGGTGTCCTTACAAAAAAGTCACGTGAAGACAGAGAGACATACAAGGGAGAAGACCATGTGATGACAGAGGCAGAGGTTAGAGTGATGCCATTATAAGCCAAGAGATGCCAAGGACTGCCAGCAAGCACCAGAAGCTAGAAGAGAGGCTTAGAGGAGATTCTGTCGCACAGCCCTCAGTCTTCATAACTTTCGTGTGCTATTTCTCATAATACATCTCCTCTTAATCCTACCAACACCTTGATTTCAGACTTCTGACCTCTTGAACTGTGAGACAATACATTTCTTTTTTTTTTTAATATTTAAAGACTTTGGTTTATTTATTTTTTAAACATATTTTTTATTTTAAAATTGTGGGGTACAGTTAAGGGTTAGGTATACAAATATGCATCGTTCAGGCACCCTTGTTGATAAGGGGTGTCCCCCACCCCCAGACAGATATTGACTACCGTTAATCCCACCTCCCTTCCCCTCTCTGCCCCCCCATAGTTTCTCGCCACTTTCAATCCTTTTCTTATAGTATTAAGATAAATGTTCAAGGTCCACTTATGAGTGAGAACATGTGATACTCAGATCTTTGTTTCTGTGAGAGATCACTCAGTATTATAAACTCTAGTTTCATCCAGGTTGCTGCGAAGTTCATGATTTTGTTCTTTTTTTATGGCTGCATAGTACTCCATCGTGTATATGTACCACATTTTTTAAATCCAGTCCTCTTTTGATGGACAGCATGGTTGGTTCCAGGTTCTTGCTATTGTGAACAATGCTGCGATAAACATACGTGTGCAAGTATCTTTTTTATAGGGTGATTTGAGTTCTTAAGGGTATATTCCCAGTAGGGGGATCGTGGGGTCATATGAGAGGTGATATTTAGAGCTTTTAGGAATCGCCACGCTGCTTTCCACAGAGGT
>CAUYQG010034427.1:0-11334 GCA_963574415.1 Tarsius wallacei | reverse complement strand
ACGTAGGGTATGTCTCCATTTATAGCAATGCCAAAATAGGTAAAACAAAACTATTGTTCAGGATACACATATAGGAGGGCAAACGATGAAGAAAAGCAAAATAATAATAATAATAATAATAACCACAGAAGCAGGATAATTGTTACTTCTAGTGAAGAGAATAGGGTTGTGATTGGGGAGGGCATTCAAGGTTTCTGGGATGCCAACAATGTTTTATTTCCTGAGCAGAATTTAGTCTTAAAATTGCACATAAATGTGTTTGCACTCTATAAATGCT
Source organism: Tarsius wallacei (assembly GCA_963574415.1). NCBI lineage: Eukaryota > Metazoa > Chordata > Mammalia > Primates > Tarsiidae > Tarsius > Tarsius wallacei. The sequence goes on along the minus strand of CAUYQG010034427.1, from coordinate 11,057 downwards.
CTAGCTCACAATTTAAGAAAAAAAGAAAAAGCTAAACATAATAAGCTATCAAGATATTCTGTAGAGTTGAGAGATTGCCTCTGATATTTTGAGAAAGGAACCAGGAGTTAAAATAAGAGTTTCCAGAATGATCCTGCAAAAGAAAATGTTTTCTAACAGCAGCAAGGAGGCAGGCCTGTTGGGATTGACACATTCAGTGAGAACTAGACACTCTGATTTCTGTCACAAGACCTTCCTGAACGCTAGGACCAACACAGACATAGGCCTAGCCAGTACCAGGATTCTAGTCCTTATCTAGTCACCAACGAGCTGGTAACCTTAGACTCAACTCATACAACCTCTGTCCCCCTTCATGTTCTCACGTGTAATTAGGAAGAATTACACAAGGTGACCTGCAGTCTTTGAGAGGAGAATAGTGACAATGTCAGCATGCCTACTAGCACTTTCTACTTCATCCTTGCAAAAACCACACTGGCTATTCTGTTAGTGACCCTGCTATCTCATGGGATTATTGAGATGATCAAATGAGATTAAAAAAAGTCAAGTGCTTTGAGAACGCTAAAGCTCTAGACCCACTTAAAGGATTGTTGGGTCTCCTTTTCTCACCGTTGACTCTCCCACCTCATGTGCCACAGCAAGTGCTTTTAGGGGACATCAAAAATACCCACCGCTAACACAGAACATGTGGCCCCCTGGCTTAGTGGGTGTTCAGGCAGCCTAGGGGCCTCAGCTGCCCAAGGGGGCACTGTCTGTGGGCCTTATCTGGGTAAGAAGCCAGGGTGCCAAAGGCCATGCCTAGCTGGGGTTTGACTTGAGTTTCGTTGCTGCTTGAGCTAACAAAACTCACAAGAGAGTAGAAGACCCAAACATCAGTAACTCAGTTTAGGATGAGAAATTTAACTATTCATACTCACAATCATACAACGACAAATCCAATCTGGTTTCCAAGCCTTTGCAGGTGTTTGGAAGCCTTTCTTCCCTGTGACTGTCCTGGCTGCCCTGTTCTATTATGTGCTGCGTTTATGGTTTAACTCAAGTTTTAACTCCTTACTTGCCATGGTCTTGTTACTCCCCGGACTCCACCCACAATAAGTTGCTGTCAAGACTCAGTCCTTTTACATTGTCTCTTGGGCTACTCCATGTTGAAAATTTCAGGAACTTCCTAAAAACATAACACTTTATTGTTTTGGGAGACACTACAATAAAAAGGCACTTTGCTAACCCTGAGTAGAGGAACAGTGTGGAGGTTCAGTGACTCACAACTAACAAACCTTAACATGAACCTTACAGTGAAATGGACTGTGGAGAAAATACAAGACGAGGAAGAAGGGAGACTGTACCCTGTTGTGAATGTCTCCCCAACAAGAGAAGTCCTGAATTCTCTGGTCTCCTCCAGCACCCCAAGTGGGATGGTTAAGGAGTTGCCACACACTCAGAACTCAAAAGGAGGGACACAGAGGCACTCAGAGACATGCCAAAGGCACCGCAGGGCAGCATTCACAGTGGCTTCCAGCAGTGGAAAAGTCACCTTCCAGATGGGCCATGTTCCAGGTACCAACCAGGTGCAGGGAGTCAACAAGGCAAAAGAAACTGGACAATCGACAAGCGATTCAAGCTCTCAGAGGATTCCATCCAGGTCTCCTTCTTGTTGTCTTCTAACAAAAATAAAGCAATGCTGGTGGAGTTGAATATCCAGGGCTCTCCTAAGAAGCACCATCTCTCCACTGTCCTTTGAGTGCACATACCTCCAACCATCTTGACCCCTCTCCACCTGCTCTGAGAGGCAGGAAAAGGCTATAAGTCTGGCGGGGGCTGGTCTGATTAATTCCTGTGGTTCTGTCTCTGTGAAACCCCTAACCACACCAAATTCCACTGGGAACAAATTCTAGGGTGAAAGAACACAGGCACAGGAAATACTGCTGAAAAGCTTTATATAGCAATTCTATATAAAGCCTCATGGAAAGTTGTCCTTTGGGTTGTCCTGTGAATCCAGATAAGGTCATTTCTGGCAGCTTCCAGAAAGCTATTTCTAAGCAGTTGTCACTTAAAACACAGGCTGGCTAATCATTCTTCTGCCTGGTTATTCTTTTAGTGATTACAACTCTCAGGTCTGGTTGCCCACAGGAAATGGGTGCCTCTAAGTGTCATGATGTGCTGGCTCCAGATATTAGATCTGACCCCAGAGACCAGGGCAAGAGGGTGAGATAGTAATGGCTATGCCTTGTGCCTGGAGGGGTAGTAAAATGCCGTCCTAAAATGATCAGGAACAGGGCAAGCTTCTTGTTGACATTGCAGAGTCAACACTCTAAGGGATGCTGAGACAGCAGCCCTTGGAGATGGTAAACTAGACTAGTGGGGGACCAGCAACATCAGACAAGTAGACATGGGTCTGGGTCCCATGGACGGGATGTAGCTTTTCCCTTGGGAGACATGGTGTCACTGGGTGAGAGGGGAAACCTCTGCTCCTTGGGATAGAACCTCCTGGGTTTGTGTTAGCAGCTGAGGGCTCAGATATGGACCTGCTCCCATTCACTGGCTCCATGGCAATCCCAATACCATATTATGTATGATTCTCAAATGCAAATGATAAGTGGGTGCTAATATTTTTTTTTCTTTCTCTCTCTCTCTCTCTCTCTCTTTTTTGTCAGGGTCTTACTCTCTCTCCCAGTTTGGAGTGCAGTGGTGAGATCATTGCTCACCACAGTCTCAACCTCCTGGACTCAGGAGACCCGTCCACCTCAGCCTCCCGAGTACCTGGGACTACAGGCACACGCCACCATGCCTGGCTAATTTTTTATGATTTGTAGAGACGAGAGCTCACTATGTTGCCCAGGCAGGTCTTGAAATCCTGGGCTCAAGCTATCTTCCCACCTTAGCCTCCCAAAATGTGGGATTACAGGCGTGAGTTATTGCACCTGGTCAATATGTCCTTTTAAAGACACAGGAGGTTTGGGGCTTTATTTTTACTTATTTATCTTTTAGAGACAGGGTCTTACCGTGTTATGCAGGCTGGAATATTGTGGCACAATCATAACTCACTGCAGCCTTGAACTTCTGGGCTCAAACAATCCTCCCACCTTAGCCTCCTGAGTAGCTGGGACTACAGGTGTGCAACACCACGCCTGGCTAATTTATATTTTGTAGAGACAAAGTCTTGCTGTGTTATCCAAGCGGGTCACCTTGTCCTTCCAGAGCACTGGAATTACAGGCATGAGCGACTGTACTTGGCCCTGCTGTGGGCCTTAGAGACATGAGTCCTCACTATTGTTATATGAATTTATTCCATCTCTCTAATCCTCAGTCTCTTAATCCCTAAAATAGGGGTGGTGGGTGTTTTAACTCAGAGAGTTATTGTAAGAGCTATGGATGGAGTCAAGCAATAGATAAAATATGTACTGATGTGTCTGACCCATTTCAAGTAGAGTCCTTCATCCCTCTTTAAACAAATTATAAGCAGATTTAGTGTTTTCTAGAGTATCTTTTGCTAAGATTGTCTTGCTATTTTTCTGTGTCTTGTATAAATGTTTGTTGCAAATGAAACTGATATTTTCTAAAAGGAAGCTAATACATTTTAGCCAGTATTGCAATACAAAGTATTTTAAAAGTTAAGATCCAGGCCAGGCATGGTAGCACACCTGGCATCCCAACACTTTGGGAGGCCACGGTGGGAGGACTGCTTGGGCCCAGGAGTTAGAGATAGCCTGGGCAACACAGTGAGACCTGATCACTACCAAAAAAAAATTTAAAAATAGCTAGGAGTGGTGGTGCATACCTATAGGCCAGCTGCTCAGAAGACTGAGGTGAAAGGATTGCCTGAGCACAGGGAGGTCAAGGCTGCAGTAAGCCATATTCTGTACTCCAGCCTGGGTGACAGAGTGATATTCTGGTTTTTTAAAAAAGTGAGATCTTCTGGTGTGGCTTCTGCCTTCATTTTGTGATTTGCAAGCATGGTTGGAGCCTGTCTGTGGCTTGCCACTTTGTGGGAGTGCAGTTTGAAATTTCATGTGGCTCTCTGTGCCACCAGTGGTTCCCCTACTTCCCTTCTGCCTGCGTCTTCAGTGTTCTCAAGGCATGTGAGACATGGAAGGATGTTAACTTCACAGGCCAGGCTGTTAATAACCAGCAACACAAACTATAACCAGTCACCCCTTCTTGAAAAAATCCCAGCTGATATTTGTATGCCCCATAAATAGCTGGCTCTGGCCACCCTACCACTGTACCTAGCCTCTTGGCTTCAGCTCCATGTAGTTCTAAATAGGGTTCTTGAATGGGCAATGGGTGGGATGAACAGGAGGGTGTCAGAAAATCCTCAGCAGGACTCCCGACCCCACCCCAGCTCCTCCCCGGAGGAGCTGTTTCTCCTAGATAGCAGAGCACCGAGAAGAGGTCTACACATCTTACAATCGCATACCCAGCCAAGAGCCGACTGCTCTCCTTGGGTTCCACCAGAAAATTCTAACACCGCACGGGCTCCTGGAAGGCAGGATCAGGTCTCGCTTCTTTCACCCCCTATGGAACCAACCCAGCATTGTCCCAGACACAGCAGCTGTGCAATATGTATTTTGGATACTGTCCAAGTGCCACTTCGGGATACCAACTTCTAAACTTGATAATATCCCTGTGTTCATTCTTTTGTTCTTTCTTTCAACATCAACATGTATTAAGCTTCTACTATGGATAAGCACTAGGTTAGGAACTCCAGGCATACAAAGATAAATAAGATGTAGCTTCTGCCATCAAAAACATCCAGAATACTATAAGGTGAAGTCAGAATGAAGTAAGTGTTTAATAAAAGTACAACGAAGGCCAGACATGGTTGCTCATGCCTATCATCCCGGCACTTTGGGAGGCTGAGGTGAGAGGATTGCCTGAGAACAGGAGTTTGAGACCAGCCTGGGCAACATAGTGAGACCTCGTCTCTATAAAAAATATATATATTAAAAAAAATAAGCCAAGTGCGGTGGTGTGTGCCTGTATTTACAGCTATTCAGGAGGCTGAGACAGAAGGATTGCCTGAGCCTAGGAGGTCGAAGCTACAGTGAGCCATGATTGTGCCACTGCACTCTAGTGTGAGTGACAGAGTGAGACACCGACTCAAAAAAGAAAGAAAAAAAGGACGATATGACATCACAGTAGTTGAATAAGTATATTAAATATAAATTTGCTCGTCTGACCTCCTATCCCTCTCCTTCACATGGCATTATGGGTTAAAAGCCTAAACCAGGTCCTCTAATTCTTTTTCCTTGACCTTTAATGAATTTCAACAAAGATTAGGATAAACCGCAGCTTTGTGGTTTGTTTATGCTTCAGAAAGTAAACCCAATTGTTTTCATTGTTTAAAAATGCATTGTCAAAGCTTAAGAAACAGGTGAACAGGTGCACTGGACATATGCATTTAATCTGTGGAAAATGAAGAAGCAGGAAACAAAGGAGTGGTGTTTTCTGGGTTTCCCCCCCAAATGCCAACACTCTGAGAACTTGGCTGCTGAAGACCCAGGACCCTAGAAGTCACACCGTGCAGGTACTCAAGCCAAGTTCTCAAACCAGGGATTTGGTTTGTCTGATGTTGAAATCGGCCAGAGGTACTGAATTAAACAAACCTGGTTCGCTAAGTTGGCTCCTTGCATGGGTCTTGTGACCCTGGGAACTGAGCCCCGTCTCTCAGGGCTCGCAAGCTCCCCCTGTGTGCAGCTTCACCCAAAGTTAGCTGGCAGTAGGATTGCACCTCTGCACCCAGGGCCAGGGAACATGTCTAAGGTGGGCTGAGCAGAAAGCAGTGATGACAGCACGAACTTTGGCTAGCAGGAGTATGGTTTTTTTTTCTTTTCATGTTTTTTTTTTTTGAGTTGGGGTCTCACTCTGTCACTCAGGCTAGAGGGCAGTGGCATGATCACAGCTCACCTTAGCCTCGACCTCCTGGGCTCAGGCAATCCTTCTGCCTCAGGCTCTGACTCAGTAGCTCTTGCTGGGACAGAGATTCTGTGCTCCCAACAGGGTCCCAGAAGCCACTGCTGCTTGCCCAAAAATCACACTTCTGGAGGACATCATCCACTTCGATCAGAAGCAAGTCTGATTGCTTTCCTCACACGTGCACATTGCCACAATCTAGAGGTGTGTGTGTGTGTGTGTGTGTGTGTGTGTGTGTATGTATGAGTGCGTGTGTGTGTACGTGGCATGCTTTGAGTCCTTGCATTTGACAGTTTGCACATATCATCTCAATTTCCATGTCTTAACTAGCCAAATGAATTAAGCACTATTAACCTTACTGTACAAATGAGGAGATTATGGCTCCAAGCATTTAAGGAACTCACTCAAGTGAGAGGTAGAGCTGAGATCTGAGTCCAGGTCTTTTTTCACAGTACCCAGAGCATCACTCAGCTTAACGTGTTAGGTTAAATGTGCTCTTCCACATTTTCTAAAAGATCTTGAGCCTATTTTTTTTTCTATATCATGACTGGGCACATTGGCTCACTCTTATAATCCCAGTGCTTTGGGAGGCCAAGGTGGGAGGATTGTTTGAGCCCTGGAGTTTGAGACCAGCCTGGGCAACACAATGAGTCCTTGTCTCTACAAACAAAAAATAGAAAATTTAGCCAGGTATAGTTGTACTTGCCTGTAGTCCCAACTACTCGGGAGGCTGAGGCGGAAGGATCGCCTTAGCCCAGCACTGAGGCTGCAGTGAGCTGTAATGATGCCACTGTACTACAGCCTGGGCAACAGAGGGTGACCTCAACTAGAAAATAAAAATAAAAAAATAAAAAGTGGGGTGAATAAGTGGTGAAGTGCTGGAGTTTCATCTGGCTGAGGATAGAGAAAGGTCAAGGGAGGAGGAGGTTTGGAGAAATATGAGTAAATTCCTCATGTGAGGTCATCTTTATTGACGCTTTTTTAAGGGAGGAATTCCTAGGACACAAGGCTTCCCTTCAATTCCCAAATTTAACAAAGTTCAGATGTGTAGGTTCCAGTTCTGGGGCAGGACTGGGAAGAGATGTCAGGGTCCTCAACTCTAAAATGAGGGGCTGGTTTGGAATTAGGTGATCTCCTTGGTTTCGTCCAGCTCTAACAACCCCTCTGACTGTGTTTCTCCTTCCAGGCCTTAATTCTTTTCCCTGTGCTCATGTCTGAGAACTCGCCCTGGAAAGACAGCCCATCTTCTTATGGTGAAATTCTACTGACAATCTTAACAGTCATCCTGAACAATGGAGATAAAACAAGACACATTTTCAACAATTACTTCAAAAGTTAGGCAAAAATAGACTCAGTGAATTTTCTGCTAATTTAAGAAGCTGCTTGTTTTTGCAGATTTTGAGTCAGAATACGAGATGTCAATTCTAAACCCATAGAATTGACTATAGAATATTTAGACATTAGAACAGAGTATAGCATGTAGAATATTTCTATTACCAATAGAAATACCATTACCATTCACTTTGGCTTCTCTCATGGATCAGAATCTTTGTTACAACCAGCAAATAAGAATTTGTCACTGGATTTACATTTTCCAGTTTAGAAAGATGAGCATAATTTTTGTTTTAAATGTATGATGCAACAGAGAAAAGTTATTTTAAAGTTGGAAGGGCCAGGCTCAGTGGCTCAGCCTGTAATCCCAGCACTTTGGGAGGCCAAGGTGAGTGGATCGCCTGAGCCCGTGGGTTTGAGACCAGCCCGGGAAACTTGGTGAGACCTTGTCTCTACAATACATCAAAAATTAACTGGGTGTGGTAGCACGCGTCTGTAGCTCCGGCTACTTGGAAGGCTGAGGCGGAAGGACCGCCCGAGCTTAGCAGGTTGAGGCTGCAGTGGCTGTGAGCATGCCACTACCCTCCAACCTGGGTGAAAGTGAGACTCCAACTCAAAAAATAAAGACAATATTAACAACACAACCAGACTTTTTGGTATAGCTTTATTATAACTTCGGTATAAAGTTGCAGGGATTCTAACTTAATTCTATTTTCCTACCATATGACATTTCAACAAAAGATTGAATTTATTGGATTTGACATGTTGCCAGCCAACACGGTCTCCTACATGGTCCCAGCCCCTCCAAAAGATATCTCAAGTATTTATATGGAATTTTTACTGCAAAAAAAAAAAACAACCAAACAATATTACTGTGAGGGAGAGAGGCAGTCACTCATGTAGTAAGGTGATTAAGAAGGTTAGGTCTATTTCAAGCTCCTACACTAAGTACCTTCTCCAGAGAGCCCTCTATTCCATTTTCAGAAACTAAATTTCCTTTCAATTAGGGTCTAATGGACTGATTCGTGTTCTCAAAACTCATAAGAGATTGATTTATACCCACAAGGCTTACAAATCACTTAGATGAAAAATATACCTGAGTTAAGAAAGACGCTTTCTTCTACCCAGGTTTTGGAGGCTGCTTGGAGAATAAACAGAGAGAGCCACCACATGGCCCATTGCTGTTGAAAGACCGGGTTGGGTCCTAGAAAAGTGTGTGTCAGGACTTAGAGAACCCCTGCTTCTCAACTCACCATAGTTCCCTGGAGAAGCAGGACCTGGTGGAAGACCTCAGTGCCAGATCATTTGAATTGGACTGGATAAAGAAAATGTGGTATTTATACACTGTGAATATTACACAGCCATAATGGATAGAGCTAGAGACAGTCATACTTGGTGATCTGTCACCGAAACAAAGAACCAAATACCACATGTTCTCACTCAAAAGTGAGACCTGAACATTTTTCACAATAGCACAAGGGAGGGATTGGCTAGTCAGGAACACTGCCAGGAAAGGAGGGAGGCACATAACAACACTAAGGGTACTTGGTCCTAAACCAGGGAAGTGAGGACAAGTTGGAGGCCCAAACTTTACCTGCACGTAGATTACCTAATCCTGACTTGTACCCCACATCTTTATAATAAAATAAAGTAAAAAAAAAATTTTGCAAGCATACATGGAGTAGATACTCAGACGCAGGAAGATTTAATTTACCCATTATGCATCATGGCACCATGTGACTGGTGCCTGTGTCCTTTTCAATGGGGTACAAACATATTTTAGACTGACCTAAGGAAGAAAAAAATGTAATGGTTCAAAAATTAATAGATGTTTTTCAGTTCTACTAAGCATGTTATGTCAACCAGTCAACCGAAACACCACTTTTAAATACTCTTATGTATTAATTTTTGAAATTACGTGTAATGTGTGGAGGCACTTTAATATGTCTGATATCGTGCATATTATGCACAGACAACGAAAGTCTTCTTCAAAAGGCCTTGTCTGCATGTGCGTGTCTTATCTCCTTTTCATTTACATATCTACTCTGCAGAAAATATGTTTCTTTCATTTGATAGAGGCAAGTTTTTCAATAAAGCATCAAATTAGCCATAAAGTTAAAACACTTGACTATAAACTGCAAATTTGGCAGCAAATTATTATAGCAATCCAACCAAGCCCGAGAAGAATAGATAAGAATTCTTCACTCACCTATCTCTTCTAGGCTCTTGCCTCCTCCTCGGTTCTGCAGGGAGGAGTAAGTGAGGGTTTATAACCGGGTCCTTTACTATTGAAAGCTCCGCCCCCTCAAAGGACTAACCAATGAGCATTCCAGTTTGCCCACACACCTTGGGAGCTTCATTTTACCTATTGTTTGTGTGTTTGATAGCGATTGAGTTACCCGTGAAAGAAGACAGTAAGATTCCACTGGCTCATCCAACAATTATTTGCGGAATACCTCTGCGGCAGGCACTGTCTTAGGCCTCGACTCTACAACACATGACAGCATGTACATCCTATGAGGAAAGACATATCAATATGTATTTAAAAATGCAGTTTGTTCAAAATAATAATGGCAGCAATATATTGGATGGTATGACTTGTGGATAAGTGAAATGCATGAAAGCCAAGTTCTGAGGCACGGGAGCAATTGGGAGCACTCTGCGATGAGGTCCCTGAACTACCTGTGAATTGTACAATGCTATTTGAAAGTGGTCTAAGATTAACTGTAAATATATACTGCAAACTCCAGGGCAACCACCAATATGTTTACAAAAAGTATGAGTGATATGCCGAGAGAGGAGAGAAAACGGAATCATATAAATGAAAAGAAGAAAGAAACAAAGAACAGGGACACAATAAAAAAGTTACAAACATGGTAGATAATCCAATGACATCAGTTATTCCTTTACATGCTAATGGTCTCTTACTCTTTTTCTTTTGAGACTTTGTTGGAGTCTCACTCTGTTAACTGGAGTGCAGTGACGTGATCACAGCTCATCGCAGCCTCGACCTCCTGGGCTCAGGTGATTCTTATATCTCAGCCTCCCAAGTAGCTGGGACTACTGGCATGTGCCACCATGCACAACTTATTTTTTGTAGAGATGAGATCTTGCTATGTTGCCCAGGCTGTTCTCAAACTCCCGGGCTCAAGCTAACCTCCTGCCTCAGCATTCCAAAGTGCTGGGATTATAGGTGTGAGCCACTGTACCCTGATGCAAATGGTTTTAAATACTATTTTTTTTTTTTGAGTTGGAGTCTCACTCTGTTGCCCAGACTGGAGTGCAGAGGCCGTCCCGGCCACCGCAGCCTCGACCTGCTGGGCTCCAGCGATCCTTCCGCCTCAGCCTTCCAAGTAGCTGGAACTACAGGTGTGCGCTACCACACCTGGCTAATTTTTTGATTTATTCTAGAGATGAGGTCTCACTAAGTTGCCTAGGCGGGTCTTGAACCTGCGGGCTTAGGCTATTTAAATATCTTTTAAATAAAAGACAGAGACTATTGTGAGAGAGTTTAAAAAAAACAAGATGCAGCCAGGCTCTGTGGCTCAGCCTGTAATCCCGTGCCTTGGGAGGCTGAGGTGAGTGGATTGCCTGAGCCCGCGGGTTCGAGACCCGCCTGGGCAACTTGGCGAGACCTCATCTCTACAATAAATCAAAAATTAGCTGGGCGTGGTAGTGCGCGCCTGTAGTTCCAGCTACTTGGAAGACTGAGGCGGAAGGATCGCCGGAGCCCAGCAGGTCGAGGCTGCGGTGGCCAGGAGCGGCCACTGCACTCCAGTCTGGGCGACAGAGTGAGACTCCGACTCAAAAAAAAAAAA
>CAUYQG010034424.1:0-12264 GCA_963574415.1 Tarsius wallacei | reverse complement strand
GAGTTGGAGTCTCACTCTCGCCCAGACTGGAGTGCAGTCACCGCTCCCGGCCACCGCAGCCTCGACCTGCTGGGCTCCGGCGATCCTTCCGCCTCAGCCTTCCACGTAGCTGGAACTACCGGCGCGCGCTACCACGCCCGGCTAATTTTTGATTTATTGTAGAGATGAGGTCTCACCAGGTTGCCCAGGCGGGTCTCGAACCCGTGGGCTCAGGCAATCCACTCACCTCAGCGAGGGATTACAGGCTGAGCCACCGAGCCCAGCTCTAAGCTAATTTTTAAAAAAACATTTTGTAGAGATGAAGTCTCGCTATGTTGCCCAGAGTGGTCTCAGACTCCTGAGCTCAAGCAATCCTCCTGCCTCGGCCTCCCAAAGTGCTGGAATTAGAGGAGTGAACCGCCATGCCCAGCCCACACCATTCTTAATGACTGATTCATGAGGGAATCAGGCTGGGGACATGGGGGCAAAGGTCGAAGGGTAACCAGAATAGCTGGAGAAGCTGTGCGCTCAAGAGTTGGTGATGACATCAATCAATGTCTCTCCACACTCATCTTCCCGACACGAATCTCCCTTCCTTCAGAAGGAAGTCACAGCAGCATTTTTTAGTGCCCCGTGCCCTAGTTGGTGCTGGCATTTTAGCATCTGGACTGTCCTCTTGTCCCCACTCCTGCTCTGAGTTCTTTTGTGCAGAGGCCTTGTTGATTCCTCCAGCACCAGGGTCTTGTCTTGTCCCGCGTCTATTCTTGGTGGCTATGCCCCATCGTCCATTGCCAGGTTCTCTGAAAGAACTTTCCATCTCTCAGAGACAATCCTGGGATCCCGCTGCACGGCCCATTTTCTGTGATGTTGGCCAGCTGAGGCCCTCTCTCCAGGCTGAGAAAGTTCTGCTTCTCTGTTGGCATTCCCTGGAAATTCTGTGGCAAGGGCGCAGCTGCCATAGAAATGAATTTGATTAGAGTACTAAGGCACAGCCGCCATATTGGTAAGTGTAGAAACGGGCTTGATCAATGTAAGGACACAACACGCTGGAATTCAAGACATCTTTGGAAGAAACAGATAAAGGGAGAAAAATACATCACAGGTATAGGCATTTAAAGAAACAGCTCTGACCAGGCACAGTGGCTCACACCTGTAATCCCAGCCCTTTGGGAGGCCGAGATGGGAGGATCGCTTAAGCCCAGGAGTTTGAGACCAGCCTGGGCAACATAGTGAGACCTCATCCCTATAAAAAATTTTTTTTTTTAATTTAGCTGGGCATGATGGTACACACCTGTAGTACCAGTTACTTGGAAGGCTAAGGCAGAAGGATCGCCTGAGCCCGGGAGGTCAAGGCTGCAGTGAGCCGTGATCGTGCCACTGCACTCCAGCCTGGGTAACAGAGCAAGACTCAACCGGACGATGCCTGGCCTTGAACTGATGCTGACTGTATCAGTTCATGAGAATGAGGACCCTAGGAGAATGGGATCAAGTCACGGGGGGAGGGCATGCTCGCTGCTACAGTCTCTTACTTCCTCTCGATTATACGCTGGAAGCAGTCGAATAGACACTCAGAAATATTTGCCCTACAACGAACTGAACTAGAAGTTCTTTTATGTCTGTCTTTCCAAAGCATGCTTATTAATATTTGATTGAGTAATTCACAATGCTTATGTTTCCTTTTTTCAGTTTAAGCTTTTTATCCTGAGGAAAAATCTCAGACATCAGAAAAGTTACACGAATAAACTGATGAGTCCAAATACCCTTCAGCTGAACTCACCAATGTTAGCCATTTTTACACATTTGCTTTCTTGTTCTCATTCTCATGTCTCTCATTCTTTCTGTCTTTCCCCTTCTCCCTCTCCCTCCCTCCTTCCTTCCTTCCTCCCTGTTTCATATCTCATAAGAACACAGACTTTCTTTTACCTAACTGGAGTACAATTAGTCAAAGTCAGGAGACTGAAGAATGATGCCCTCCTCGTATCTAACTAACTGTCCAGCAGTATCCTTCAGGGCCATTATTTTCTAATCCAGGATCTGGTCCGGGGTTGTGCTTTGTAGTTCACTGTCCCATCCCTTTACTTTCCTTTAATCAGGTCCTTGGACTTTCATTTTTAGTCTTCAGTGATATATATATTTTGTCTTTAGTGACATTGGCGTTTGTGAGAGTACAGGCCGTTTGCTTTGTAGACTATTTCCCCATTTTTCCTTGATTGTTTCTCCATGGTTACCATCAGTTTTCCTCTTCATTAGAATAGGGTTGTTCATTTTCGGCAGGCTTTTTTCAGAGATGACATTGGCGTCGTCTCAATGCATCACATGAGGAGGCATGTGGTACAGTGTGCCCTGTGTTGGTGTTCACTCCATTAGGGTCCCTCCACTGCAAAGCTTCTTTTTTTTTTTTTTTTTGAGTTGGCGTCTCACTCTGTCGCCCAGGCTGGAGCCCAGTGGCATGATCATAATCATAGCTCACTGCAGCCTCGACCTCCTGGGCTCAGGCATCTTCCTGCCTCCGTCCTCTGAGTAGCTGGGACTATAGGTGCACGCTACCACTCCCGGCTAATTTTTTGTAGAGATGAGGTCTCACTATGTTGCCCCAGCTGGACTCAAACTTCTGGGCTCAAGCAATCCTCTTGCCTCAGCTTCCCAAAGTGCTGGGATTATAGGCGTGAGCCACTACGCCCGGCCGCAAAGTTCCTTTTATTCTCCTTTGCAATTAGTAAATGAGACATAGCCTGTACCCTATTGTCTTAGCCAGGGTTCTCTGGAAAAACAGAACCAATAGCCCGTGTGTGTGTGTGTGTGTGTGTGTGTGTGTGTGTGTGTAAAGAGAGAGAGAGAAAAAGAAACTTAGTTGAAAGAACTGGCCCGTGCAGTCATGGAGACTGTCAAGTCCAGAATTTGCGAGGCAGGCTGGCAGTCTGAGACCCATCAGAGCTGATGTTGCAGCTCAAGTGCGAAGATAGTCTGGGCCAGGTGAGAGGCTGCACCCAGGAGTTCGAGGCCAGCCTGGGCGACATAGCAAGACCCTGTCTCTACAGAAAGTAAAAAAAATTAGCTGGGTGTGGTGGTGCACACCTGTAGTCCCAGCTACTCAGGAGGCTGAGGCAGAAGGATTGCCTGAGCCAAGGAGGTTGAGGCTGCAGTGAGTCGTGATCATACCACTGTACTCCAGCCTAGGCAACAGGGTAAGACTCCGACTCAAAAAAAAACAAACAAGAGTCTGAAGACAGTTTGCAGGCAGAATTTTCTTTTCTCTCAGAGACCCAGTATTGTTCTCTTAAAGTATCCTCCCTCCCCAATACAGGGGGTAATCTGCTTTCCTCAGAGTCTACTGACTGAAATGTTGATCTCATCTAAAAAGTATCCTCATGGCAACATTCTGGTGTCCCACCAATATTTAGTTTAGCCAAGTAGACACATAAAATCAACCATCACCCCTGACAAATTTTCACCCAATGGCGTTAGCACCCATTGCTAATTTTCGCCTTACCCAGTTGTTAGTTACTATGATGGTTCGAACTGGCAATACTTCCAACTCTGTCACTTCTTCTACATTTATTAGCTTCTTGGAAATTAGAAATTTACAGATTAAGCTACATTCTCTTTCCACAGTTCCCCAGTGGTATGGAATATAAAACCATTACTTTGCTATATAAACATTTCAAGTCATTTCATTTTTAAGAACACTTAAATCTTTGCATCATTTGGAACTCACTCTGAGCTGGATCTATGCTCCGTGATCTGTTGGGAGACAATTGTTCTCGAACCTCTTGCATGTTGCACATCTTGTGAGCCGGAAATGCCTTTGTTCCAGACTGTCTTTACAAGGATATTTGGGAAGTAAACCACCTTGGAAGACAAAGATGGCGTCTCCTCGAAGCAAAGGCCTGGTGCGCTGATGCCTTTCGGGAGAATGTCATCAGTTCAAGGCTCCTCTCCCTTCATGTAATCCACAGTGCATGCGAGTGACACCTGGCCCTCTTCATGTCATCTTGTGGGGATTAGGGCCTGGGAAACCCCTGCAAGAGAATGTTGAGATGCTAACCCTCGGCTTTCCCAGGAATCTTCTGTCTTCTACCAGCATCTGGCAGGCTAACTTGTTAGCTTGTAAGAAGGATAAAATCTCAGACTCTTCACATCCTTAACAAAATCCTGTGGAGTCCTCTTCTTTGGTGCTCTTCTTTTTAGAGTTTTCCTAGTATTCTTGCATGCTTATTTGTCCCTGCAAACTTAGCATTATCTGGTTCCAAAACAATCAATTGGCTGGCCACAGTGACTCATGTAATTCCAGCATTTTGGGAGGCTGAGATGGGAGGATTGCTTGAGGCCAGGAGTTCCAGTCCAGCCTGGGCAACATAGCAAGAACCCATCTCTACAAAAGAATAAAAATAAAATAAAGTATGACAAAATCAATCAATCAAACAAAAAAACTTCCAGTATTTTTTTAATGGAGTGTGTTAATTTTGCAAATCCATTTACGGCACATCTGTGTCTTCACTGTCAAATGTCCCTCTTTTCAAATATTCGTATGGTCAACTTTTGTGATCCAAGTCTTTATCCATTTACACTTGAATTACAGCCCTTCTTAGGATCAAATTTTAGATTTTGTTCTAAAGAAGTGGTGAGAAAACCCTTTGAAACTTTAGGATGAAAAGCATAATGACAGCCGGGTGCAGTGGCTCACACCTATAATCCCAGCACTTTGAGAGGCCGAGGCAAGAGGATTGCTTGAGCCCACGGGTTCGAGACCAGCCTGGGCAACATGGTGAGACCTCATCTCTACAATAAATAAAAAAACAAGCTGGAAGTGGTGGTGTGCGCCTATAATTCCAGCTACTTGGAAGGCTAAAGCAGAAGGATTGCCTGAGCCCAGCAGGTGGAGGCTGCAGTGGATTTGAGCATTCCACGGCACTCCAGTCTGGGCAACAGTGTGAGACTCACACTCAAAAAAAAAAGAAAAAAAAAAAGAAATAAAACGAAATAAAAAGCATAATGGCCCAAATAAGGCCTTTCCTTTAGCAAAGCCTGGGCTCCATCTGTGAAATGGGTTACTAATGAGCCAGTCCCATATATTTGCAGGGAAGAGTGAATGAGTTCATGCATATGGACCAGGCACCATAAGGGTGAACTCAGTAAATGGTAGCTGGCCCAGCTCGGTGGCTTACATCTGTAATCCTGGCACTTTGGGAGGCCGAAGCAGGAGGATTGCTTGAGGCTAGGAGTTTGAGATCAGCCTGGGCAGCATAATGAGACCCCCGTCTCTACAAAAAATAAGCTGAGCATGGTGGCGTGTGCCAGTAGTCTCAGGCACTCAAGAAACTGAGGTGGGAGGATCACTTGAGCCCAGGAGTTCGAGGCTGCTGTGAGCTATGATCATGCCACTGCCCTCCAGCCTGGGTGACAGAGTGAGAACCTGTCTCAAAAATGCAAATAAATAAGTAAATGGTAGTTATTATTTTTTCTTTTTTGTAATAATGATCTTTCTTCCCATTTGGTTTTAAAAATCCCAGTTCTAACCATTTTAATTTGTGCAAAATCTGTATGATAAGGAAGTCGAGATAATTCTGACAGTGTGGAAATATGATTTATTAAATTCCTATTGAACACAGAGTCATTAATTTGACTAATATGGTTATTATGTCTATAAATAAGATCCTCTTCCTCAAATTTATCTTTTAATTGAAAAACATTGTACATTTTTCATGGAGGCCACTACTTAATCATTTTCACAATTTAATGAGAATGAAAGGCCTGCTTATTCAGAAAGGGCTAGTAATTGATGACTTTGCTCTGTATTAGAACTATTATGACCATACTGAGTCCTCCGTCCTTGGAAATGTTTGGTTCATAGATTAAAACCAATAGAAGGCACGTTCATCTTCAGGGTTTTACTGAAATTTGGCAACTTGCTTTCTCCTGAGATGTATTTTTCCGGTCTCAATCTATCTTTTTTTTTTTTTTGAGTTGGAGTCTCACTCTGTTGCCCAGACTGGAGTGCAGTGGTCGCTCCCGGCCACTGCAGCCTCGACCTGCTGGGCTCCGGCGATCCTTCCGCCTCAGCCTTCCAAGCAGCTGGACTACAGGTGCACACTACCACGCCCGGCTAATTTTTTTTTATTTATTGTAGAGATGAGGGCTCGCCAAGTTGCCCAGGTGAGTCTCGAACCCGCAGGCTCAGGCAATCCACTCACCTCGGCCTCCCAAAGTGCTGGGATGACAGGCTGAGCCACCGAGCCCGGCCAATATTTCATTTGGATATTTAAAAGTCCCGGCTTTTCGGGCATAATAAAGTGTCTGAATAATTTCCATAATAATATGCTAGCTTTTTCCTTAAACCTCAATCTAAAATGCAAGGGGACTCCTGACTTGTTAAAGTCATTCAGCATAGTAACCTTGACCAGAGGCAGGAACAAAACTCAGGCAAGGCCTGTGTGGGCCTTATCAAGAAGCTAGTGGGATGTGAGGTGTGATCTCCTAGTCCAAAAACAATTCTGTCTCTAACTGGCTGAGAAAGATAATGCTTACCATGGCTCGGCAAGGCCCATTCCAACTGGGGAACTAGTGGCTGGTTATCATCAGCAACTTGGCAGGGATAAGGCCAGCTGTCTGACTGACACACTCCTCTGGAAGGAACTGGTAAGTTTTTTGAGAAGTGGAGAGACAAGAGAAAGGTGCCAATGACAAAGTCATCCACGGTGACATCTGTGACCCCCCCCGATTCTCCTTAGTCCCCTCACCCCCTTCTACCTGTGTCATTCCTAAACTCTTCTGGCAGTCTGGAGCACCAGAAACTACTGTCATCTGAGGACTTCCGCTTAAGTAGACAAGAAGAGTGTGACCAGGATCTGTCATCCCGCATCTAACTGGTTCGATAAGAGGATTGCACACTAAAACCACACTCCCCACTAGTGCCTGGCTGGATATTTCCATAGGCCCTTCCAGGTCTGGTCTCTTCTGGTCTCTACTCTGCTCTCTGTCCCTGGAGGCTAGTCTGTCTGAACCGCTTCAAGGAGCTGCTTGCTCAAGGGCGTCGAGTTGGGTTCAGCCATTGGAAGGCAGGAAAGAAGTCAGGGCATTTCCTCCCAGCTTGCCTTGGGTTAGTGGCATCGCTCTACCAAAGCCCATGGCGCTTTTGCCGAGTCTCAGAAACGCTCCCGCCCCTGCCCCCAAGTCTAGCACTGGCAAGGTCTTTACTGGATCCCGGAGCTTCGTTGCCATCTGGTTTCTGCTGTTGGAGCCTGAGCTGCTGTGACAAATCACCACAAATTAGGAGGCTTGGGAAAGCATAACTGTACTCACGGCTCTGGAGGCCTGACAGCCGAGGTGAGTGTGTCACCAGGGTCATGCTTTCTCTGAAGGCCCCAGGGGAGACTCTGTTCCAGGCATTTCTCTTAGCTTCAGGTGTTGACACGACTTGACTTGCGAACGCATCACTTCAATCTCCACATGGCCTTCTCCCTGTGTGCACGGCTGGTGCTGTGTCTTTTTATAAGGACACCAGTCATATCGAAGAAGGGGCCACCTCACTCCAGGAAGACCTCATCTTAATGGGGTTATATCTGCAAAGACCCTGTTACCAAAGGCGGCCACAATCTCAGGCACCGGGGGTTAGGACTTCTACACATTTTTTTAGGGGACACGACTCAATGCCCAACAGAGCCTGGTGGATGCAACACCCTGCGTGGGTGCTTTTCCCCTCCAGGTCCTCATGCCCCCCCAGTCTGCCTCTCTCAGTCCTTCTTCCTAACTCCCCGTCTTCAGGTGTTCCCCTACTGGAGACCCCATAACCTCAAACTATGGCCTCTGGGCACTCTTCCTTCTGTCCCCATGCCACCGTTGCCTCTCTAGTTTATTTTATTTTATTCTTGGTAGAGATGGAAGAGTCTTACTATGTTTCCCAGACTGGTCCTGAACTCCTGGGCTCAAGCGATCCTCCCACCTCAGCCTCCCAAAGTGCTGGGATGACAGGCATGAGCCACCGTCCTGTCTGCTGCCATTCTAGGTTGAAGGCATTCATTTTCTCTGCCCTGTCCTTGTGTCCTGACTAACTTCCCCACTTCCCAGACCTAACCCAACTGGACACACATTCTCTTTCATGTTAATGGTTTCAGGTGTGGGTTGGCATGGGATGCACACTCACCCAGGCTGAATGCAGGGAAGGAATTTTGTTGGATGCGAGGGGGAACCCCCTCATCTTGTCCACACATACTCACATTGACTGACTAGGAAGCATTGCTACCCGCATAACCTTCCATGAGAGGATTTGGCGTTAGAACACAACAAGAATGATGTGGGTGGAGAAAGACTAAAAGTGCATGAAAACACTAGAAAACCTAGTTTGGATGATCTTGGAGACCAGTGGGATCAACCAGCCTTGAATGCCGTCTTGTCTTTGACTTTCAATGATGTGAGCCAAAAAAAAAAAAAAAAGTGGCCACACTGCCTATGTCAGGTTAGATCAGGGTTTCTTTCTTTTTTTTAAATTTTTTTGAGTGAGAGTCTCACTCTATCACCCAGGCTGGAGTGCAGTGGCATGCTCATGGCCACCACCGCCTTGACCTGCTGACCTCAGGCGCTCCTTCCATCTCAGCCTTCCAAGTAGAACCAGAACCACAGGCGTGCGCTACCACATACGGCTTATTTTTTGATATATTGTAGAGACGAGGTCTCACAAGTTGTCCAGGCTGGGCTTGAACCCGTGGGCTCAGGTAATCCTCTCACCTCAGCCTCCCAGAGTGCTGGGATTACAGGCTTTAGCCACTGTGCCTGGCCAGATCAGAGTTTATGTTACTTGCAGCCCAAAGCAACTACACCACTAGGACTTTCGTGGGTTTATCCATGATTAAGCAGATGGAACACATTTTTAGGCGAAACAAACCAGAAAAACAACTTCTGGGTGCCAGTGCTGAGGATGTCATGGGGATAATTCTGCTCTCCTGGATCCCTGGGTTTTCACCTGCCCCACCCAGGTCTGTCCTGAGTGGATGCAGCAGCCTGGCTTAAGACTCGAGAGTCCCATGGAGAGAGCGGGTGGTTGGCCAAACTCAGGTATCCTCAGAGTGTTCTGGGTCTGGGAAGAACAGATCAACAACTGCACTTGTTGGAGAAGGCATGCTTTCCCAAGCATGTTGAACAAGCTGTTGAGAGAGAAAGAGCAGAACAGAAAGCATGCTTCTGAGTAGAAAAACTTTTCTCTCTGTTCTCATGTCATGGCAATCAACACAGGTTTCTGTGACCCCAGACACGGGACTTCTCCCTACGACCAAGGAAGTGATCGGTTCTACAGCAGACACCAGCAGGGTGTCCTTCAGTCCAACTCTGACACCTCCTTCCTGACTATAACGTCAGACCCCACAGGCTGAAGGTTCATTTCCACAAGTCTGCCCTCACTTCCGATGACAATCACAAGCCCAGGCTTTTCACCGGCGCTTCGGACCAACCAACTACGAATCAGGGTTTTCATGACCCCCTCCTTGGGCTCAATTAATTTGCTCATGCAGTTCATAGGACTCAGAGAAACAGTTTACTTGCTTACTATACTGGATATTGCAAAGAACACAGATGGAGAGAGGTGTAGGGTGAGGTATGGGGGAGGGGCGTGGAGCTCCCATGCCTTCCCTGGGCGCGCCAATCTCCAGGAACCTCCCTGTGTTCAGCTATCCGAAGCTCCCTGAACCCAGTCCTCTTGGGCCTTTTCTGGAGACTTCACTGGATAGGCACGATGGAAGCATGGACAGCCATATAGAAATAGGATTGGGCAGAAAGGGTATGATCTATTACCAATAGACGGAGTGAAACCCCCAAGGTGTTCTGATTCTTCTTGGCCTGTCTGTCCATCATTCCTTCCCCCCAGATATGGAGCAGGACCCTTCTGGGGGGGGGTGTCTTACCACAGGGTAGGTCTGAGAATGGTAGGGGAAGCCTAGGGTCATGGTTTTAGATTTTGTGGCTGGCTCTGGGGGAGAGAGGTTCTGGTTTCTACAACCCACTTTGGAAAAGAAGGGTTCTGGTTTCTGTGGCTAGCCTCAGGGAGAAGGAAGGATGGGAGGCAGGGAGGCAGGAGTCGGTTAGAGACAGAAGCTTCTGAGGTTTAAAGCAACCAGCTGTGTAACAAAGGTGAGGGGGGTTATGAGGCTGGAACCATGGACAAAAACTTACATATATACACTCGTATATGTGTGTGTGTGTGTGTGTGTGTGTGTATATAATATCACACATATGTAATTAAAATAAATATATATTAGTGCTTCTGAATAGGGATGAAAATGAATACAAATATTTCCTCCTCAAACTAAATTGACAGTAAAGATGGTGAAATATATATGTGTATATATATATATATATATATTTTTTTTTTTTGAGTTGGAGTCTCACTCATGACCACCGCAGCCTCTATCTGTTGGGCTCAGGTGATCCTTCTGCCTCAGCCTTCCAAGTAGCTGAAACTACAGGCATGCACCACCACATCAGGCTAATTTTTTGATTTATTGTAGAGGTGAGGTCTTGCCAAGTTGCCCAGCCTGGTCTCAAACCCCTGTGATCGAGCCATCACCCCTAGCCAAAATATATTTTAAAAAATGTACAAATCCACAAGAATTGGAGAAAAGACAACATTGACAATTTTGGAAACTGAAAAGCAGATAGATGAGTGGTAAGGGACTTAGCTGAGTTTCAGAAAGTCAAAGTCAAGGCTGGGCGTGGTGGCTCACATCGGTCATCTCAGCATTTGGGGAGGCCGAGGCAGGAGGATTGCTTGAGCTGAGTAGTTCGAGACCAGCCAGGGCACCATAGTGAGACCTTGTCTCTTAAAAAAAAACCCAGATAATTGGCCTGGTATGGTGGCACACAACTCCAGTCTCAGTCACTTGGGAGGCTGGGATGGACAGATCGCCTGAGTCCAGGAAGGCAAGGCCGTGGTGAGCCATGATCATGCCACTATACGCCAGCATGGGAGTGAGACTCTGATTCAGAAAAAAAAAGTTGAAGTCAAAGTTAGCAGAAGAGAAAGTTACAAAACAGCTCAAACTAGGCATGCACACACACGTATACACATGTGCACACACAAACACAGAGGTTAGGAATCAGCAGTACCGGGTGTTCTAGGAAGCAGGGGTGAAGGCGGGGTGACCAGGAGGAATGAGAGTCCTTAAGCCCCTCCTCCCCCCTGCACAGTTGGCCACTTCTCCTCCCCACCAAACTACCTCAACAGAGAGGTGTTGTAGTCTCCAGAGAGGGTAACACCAAGGGTCACAGTTGGATGTGGGGGACTAGCTGACAAACAAAGGGGTCACATGAAAGCTTACTCGCCAAATGCTATAATCCTCCTCCTCTCCCTTGCGACTCCAGGACAGGCACCTGTTAGCCCTCGTCTGAAAAGCGGAAACTCTTCTCTGGAGATCCTGATTAGCTAAAGGGGGTGGAGGTGGATCTAAGACTGCCTTCTGGGATTCGGCAATAAAGTAGCTCACCTGGATTTCCCTGTAGTGAAGACCATGGTCATGGGCACAGACTGCCCCCTAGCCTTTCTACTCCTACTCTTAAATGTGAGCAGACAGCCAAGAACCGTATGACATTTAAATCTGCTACCTGAAAAATATACCAAGAAACAAGCAAAACTGAAAAAAGAGCAACTTGGAGGAAATAGAGATTATACAGGGGAAGAAAACTTCAAAATACTTATATATCAATAGTCTGAAAGTTAGAAGAGAAGATGTTGCAGTCGTGAAAAACAAGCTGGAGACTATCATAAATACAACTCAGATAACTTAAAGGATCCTTTGGATTAAAGACATAATGGCAGAGCTAAAAAAAACATGAGAGAGTTTTGGAGTATAAATTGAGGCAATCGCAAAAGAAAGTAAAACAAAAAGAAAAAAGTAGGAGAAAAAGGATAAGAAAATTAGAGGGCTGGTCAGGAAGGACTAACATATAAATAATAGGCATCAGAGAGAGCAGAGGAAATGGAAGGGAGAAAATTAAAAATAAGAAATTCATGGTCAGGCATGGTGGCTCATGGTTGTAAGCCCAGCAATTTGGGAGGCTTAGGTGAGAGGATTGCCTGAGCCCAGGAGTTTGAGACCAGCCTGGGCAACATAACAAGATCTCATCTATACAAAAATAAAAATAAGTTAGCTGGCCATGGTGGCATACACCAGTAGCCCCAGATACCTGGGAGGCTGAGGCAGAAGGATTGCCTGAGCCCAGGATGTCGAAGCTGCGGCGAGCTGTGATCGTGCCACTGCACCCCAGCCCGGGCAACAAAGCGAGACCCCCAACTCAAAACAA
>CAUYQG010034422.1:0-15487 GCA_963574415.1 Tarsius wallacei | reverse complement strand
CCGGCTACTCGGAAGGCTGAGGCGGAAGGATCGCCGGAGCCCAGCAGGTCGAGGCTGCGGTGGCCGGGAGCGGCCACTGCACTCCAGTCTGGGCGATCGAGTGGGACTCCAACTCAAAAAAAAAAAAAAAAAAAAAAAAAGTGCTCAGCCTCACTCATCATCAGAGAAATGCAAATCAAAACCACGTTGAGATACTGCCTAACCCCTGTAAGAATGGCCATCATTAAAAAAACAAACAACAACAGATGCTGGCAAGGATGCGGAGAAAAGGGAACGCTTCTACACTGCTGGTGGGAATGCAAACTAGTGCAACCTCTTGGAAGACAGTGTGGCAATTTCTGAAAGAACTAGAAATTAACCTTCCATATGACTTGGCAATTTCCCTATTGGGAATATACCCAGAGGAACTCAAATCATTCTACAAAAAAGATACCTGCACATATATGTTTGTTGCAGCTCTATTCACAATAGCAAAAACATGGAACCAACCATGTTGCCCATCGAAGCTGGAATGGATTTAAAAAATGTAGTACATTTACATAACGGAATATTATGTAGCCATAAAGAAGGACAAACATATGGACTTCACAGCAACTTGGATGTATTTAGAGTCGATCATACTCAATGATCTATCACAGAAGCAAAGAACAGAGTACCATATGTTCTCACTCATAAGCGGACCTTGAACAATTATCATAATACTATGAGAAAGGGATTGGCAGTAGTGGGAAGCTGCTACGGGAAGAAGGGTGGAATTGGCAGTTGAGGGAAACTGCCAGGTGAGGGAGGGGCACACCTCATCAACAAGGGTACCTGCATGATCAACATTTGTATACCTAGCCCTGAATTGTACCCCACATCTTTAAAATATAAATAAATAAATAAAATGAAAGGGAGGCATGTCAGAACAGGCATGGGCAAAAGAAACCACCAGAAACAGCAAATACATATTTTTTGATTGAACAAACTGTTTAATTGAAATCTATCCTACACACCATAATGTAAGCAAAGTATGCAGGTATAGCTTGAGGAATTTTCACAAAGTAAGCAAAATTCTGTATTTATCACTCTGGTGAATAAATTAGACAACTCCAGTAACAAAAAAACCTTCCTCCTTTCTGCTCCAAGTTGTTACTCTATTCCCAAAGGGGTTACCAGTGGGCAGTGTTCTTTGGTCAGCTCTTCCCTCTGCCTGGTTTTGAGCTTTATAGAAACAGGTCGTCCTGTGCCTAGTATTTTATGATTCACCCACAATTTGGTGAGCAGTAATACTGCCTTCATTTACATTATTGTTTGGTATTAATTTATGTGAATACACTAGGATTATTTGGTGGTATTAGGTTTTAGTCTACTATTACGAACATTCTTGTCATTGTCATTTGGTGCACATTTTAGGCTACTGTTATGAATATTCTTGCCTATGTCATTTGGTGCACATAGATTTTGATTTCTCCTAGACATATGTCTGCCGTAGAATCACTGTGCCATAAAAATCTGTGAATGTTCAGCTCAAGTAAATACTGCCAAACAACCTTCCAAATTGGCTAGCTCATTTTACATAATCACCACCTGAATGTGTCATTTGCTCAACAGTCTTATCAAGAATTTTCATTTTAAGCTTTTAAAATTTTTAAGTTAATTCATTCTGTTCCACTTTTAATATAATCTCATTTTAGTTTTAATTTGAATTTCTCTGATGACTAATGATGTTGAGCAACTTTGTGCATATTAGACATTTGAATATCTTCTTTTGTGAACTGCCTTTTCAATACTTCTGCCCATTTTTTTAAAATTGAGTTGTCTGCATTTTTCATGATTTAAATAAGTTATTTTCATACTTCTGAAGTGACTTCTTTCTCTGGAATATGTATTAGCAGCATATTCTTCCATTCGGAAGCTTATTTTTTTCTTTCTTATGAGTGACTTTAATAAACAGAAGTGATCAATTTTAATCGTTTATTTTTGAAGTCTTTTTATTTAATAGCAAATGTTTATGGTAACCTATTTAAGAAATATTTATCAACTTCCAAATAATGGATGGTTTTCATTGTTATCTTTTAAAAGACGCATTATTTTACCTTTACATTTAGATGTGCAATCCACAGAAACACAATTGTATTTAATCATTTAAGGTAAGACTCAAGATCAACTTTTTTTCCTTATAAATATTTAATTGACCAAGAACCATTTATTGAAAAGACTACTTTTTCCCAATTGTACTAGAAGGGAACTTTATTCTAATGTAAGTGATTATGTCTGGATGCTGTATGTTACTTCTACATCTATTTTTACTATATTATTCTACATTCTTAATTACTGGTGAATCTAAATATTCAACAATGTAACATTACTCTTTTTGTTATTTTTTAAGATTTTCATTTCTATTCTTGTTTTTGTTTTGTTTTGTTTTTCCTTTCCAAACATAATTTAGATTCTGCTGGTCAATTTCCACCAAAAATAATGATGAAATTTTGGTCAGAATTCTAATGAATGTATAGATCAGTTAGGGTATATTGGATATATCATCCAATGAACATGAACATGATGCTATTCCCCAATTATTTAGTCTTTTTTTTTTTTACTTTGTTCATTCTTCATAGTTTTGTTCGTAGAGTGCTTGAATGTTATGTGTTAGATTTATTTCTAGGTATTTGATGTATTTTAGACCTACTCAAAGTTATTATTCTAAAATCTTTATTTTCCAAAGTTTACTTATACTTAGAAATAAATTTTATGCTTATGTTAATTTTATATTGCTGAATCTATTAATTACTTTTAACTAAATAGTTATTCAATTATATTCTGCACAAATAATAACATATCTTTTCTTCTCCTCCAGTAATTTTCAATTTATTTCTTCATTTAGCCTCATTGCAGTGGCCAAGAGCTCCAGGACAGCGTTGAATAGAAGAACTGATAGTGGCATTCTTATCTCAGTTTTCTCAAGAGAAAACTTTCAAAATTTAACCATTAAATAGTATATTGCTGTAGATTTGGCTGCTATATTTTTATCAAGTTAAAAAAGTTTTCTTCTATTGATAGTTTGTTAAGCATTTTTATCATTAAAAAGGTGTTGAATTTTATCAAATACTTTTTCTACATCTATCACAATATATTTTTATGCGTCATTCTGTTAACATTGAAAATTATACTGATTGATTTTTTTAAATGTTAATCTAATGTTGAATTCCCAGATAAATAAGGCAAATAGTCTTCTTGAATTTTGGATGAGACTTTCAAATGTTCAAAAAATAGAAATAATAGAATTTTAAACACTTATTTTACTTTTAGTGACCTCTGACTTCTTTCTGTAAGGCACACAGTTACCTCACTGTTTTCTTTTACCCTCAAGTGTGCTTTTATAATGACCTGAGAGAATTCATGGGGTTTTTTTTTTGTCCATTACAGCTCAAATAACCAAGAAACTGGCATCTGAACATCTTAATATAGACATAAATATAAAATATTGTCTATTTGTTTTATTAAAGTAAAATGGCTTTCTCTTAAAGCAATTATCTTTTAAAATATTGATTTAATAACCGGCTTCTGATTACATGCATGGCTTTTATAATAATCAATTCTGTCCATCTAAAATATTGATGATATTTAGTATTATAAGCAAACTTTTTCTGAGGTTCCTCAGATCTGATGAGTAATTTACTTTTCAGCACCCTCTTCCAACCTATCTTACACTTCTAGATGGTAGGTTTAATACAAACAGAAAACATGAGTTATGCAAAGTCTTAATAACACACAAAATATGCAAGTTCAATCACTTTAAATACATGTTTTTTTCTCTCTACCTGGAAACGTCTATACCTTCCAACAACATTTGGAATTAGACAAGATACATACAAAGTGAAATACTTAAGTAGCAACATATTTGCCATCTCTAAGAAATATTTGGAAAAACTTTTTAAATTAAGTTTCATAAAGGGAACAATCACTAACCAAATGAAGTGAGTGAAAGAACTTACAAGCAATTTATTTAGAACTTTAGAGTTGCCACATATTTTAGGTGAGGGATTAATAGACAGTGTTTGGTACTCCAATAATGTTTCATGTTCAAATAAAAAACTGTGGAAACTAAGCCAAAATGTCAGTTTGGGAAGCAGCTGCAGCCCATTTTAGAAGCACACATGGGCATTCCTTTAATGCTACCACTAAGATACCAAATTTAGCACAAAACAATAAAACTTGGAAAAATAAAAAAGCTAGGGCTTGGAAACTCATCTCCGCTGAATGTAGTTTGTGATAGGTTTGCTATAATTAAGTTTGTATGATCTAGATAGCTAAATTTTTTTTTAACTCTTTGTAGTAAAATTTTACTGGTTTTCTATCTTCATGCTTTAAATCCTGTTAGTATTAAAAGTCCATCTTATCTAATTTATAAAAGTGTTTAATCAAGTAAGACTTTGAACTTTAATTATATCCTTTAAACAATGCCTAGAATTCATTTCCTAATTCTTTGAATTCCTAGCAAAGAGCATTGTGTCAATATATAGTTAATAAATATGAAATCTTTAGGCAATAAATAAATGTTTAATAAGATAATGAAGCCATTCAATTTTCAAACTTATATTTCAAAATCTTGATGGTAAAATAGTCCATGAATCAAATTTAGTAGCATATATTTTAAAAGTCCATATCTTTACTCCTACCCTTCATTTGTGACTTACTACCTTTTAGGCATTCTTGGAGTTTGGGTTCTGTGTTTGAAACTACTGTTTTATTTTATTAACAGAACTGAAACTTTCTCAGATGCTCATAGGATAAAACATCAAGATAAAAACATTTAAAAAATCAAATTAAAACATAAAAATAGTACTCAAAAAATAAACTGTATCTTTAGAAAGAGCTTTTTGCCTCTGTTGACATTACTGATTTTCCATTCAAATTTCCTTTTTGTGTATTATCTCTTACTTTTTCCACACAATCTCTAGTTGAACACTTTAAGAACAGAGTTTTTCCAAAAATTGAAATAGAAAGGCTTACTTTTTATATGAATACTACCTTTAATGGGTTTATATTGTAATTTTAGAAAGATCCTGGTAAATAAAAATAAATTCGTTTCATGGTTTTATTTTACTTATTAAATAATCATGGGCACCCTCTATCTTCACATTATAATCATGATACTGATTGTTTTCTTCAGATCGTATAAAGCAAAAACGGCCAGTGTTCAAGATCTTTGAACAATATGTAAAGTACTATCCTATACCCAAAAGAGCAGATGCGGTGCGGTGGGATCCTTCCACAGTGCCTGACAGTGCAAGATTACCACTGTCATATTCACACTCCAATTACTCCCTTGTCAGCACTTTTTTTAAAAATTGTTTATTTAAACAATGAAATAGGAAGGGAACTTCATCTACTTGGTTAATAGCCTTTGATTATAGAGTGAGAATGAAGAACCTTACTGAGAAGTCTAACTTTAACAGCAAGCTGAAAAGTTTATAAATAAACTTCCCTATTAACTAATCAGAAGCATATAAATCACCATGCCACATTCATCATTTAGTCCAGAAATTTAGAGATAGAACTGGGGGACGCTACTACTTGAAAATACATACAAAACACGTCATCACACATTCACTCTGTTTGTATACAAGAATGATGGGAACACCTATCTATAAAAGATAGTTTTGCTACTACCATTTCCTGAAAGGATAAACATTCTTAATCACACCTAGCAACTATGTATGAATTAAATGTGCCATATTGCCACTTTTGAATTGCAGGGTTGTTTGGTGTTATACTGGTGACATTCTTAGTGTTGATTTTGTTTCTTTTTCTAGAAAGCTAGCAACCTAAAAACAAATATGACACATCATGGACATTCTAACTGGAGAGAGGCTAGAAGTGAATTCAAAGAATTTCAACCAGGTTTTATTTAACTGGTTATTGAAATCAATTAAATGTGTATTGAATGAGATTTAAACTGAGTTAAATTCAAGGTAAATTCACATAGCTACCCCTTTAATGACAACTTTTCATAGATATTAACAGATCAAATATGCAATATGTGCTATTTTACTGTATAAAGTAGTCCTCGCTTATCTGTAGTTCTGCTTTCCGTGGCTTCTCAGTAACCCACAGTCATCCATGGACTGAAAATACTCAGT
This sequence comes from Tarsius wallacei, assembly GCA_963574415.1. NCBI lineage: Eukaryota > Metazoa > Chordata > Mammalia > Primates > Tarsiidae > Tarsius > Tarsius wallacei. The sequence goes on along the minus strand of CAUYQG010034422.1, from coordinate 9,362 downwards.
GGAAATTTTTAGAAAAAAATTATTCTTAAGTTTTAAACTGTGCCCTGTTCTGGTAGCATGATGAAATCTCACATTGTCCTGCTTCCGCCTGCCTGGGACACGAATGGTCCCTTCGTCCAGGGAATCCACACTGCAGGTGATACCAGCTCTTTAGTAGACATTTTGGTTATCAGATGATTGTTAAGGTATTGTAGTGTTTGTGTTCAAGTAACCCTTACATTACTTAATAATGGACCCAAAGCACAAGAGCAGTGATGCTGGCAATTTGGATATGTCAAAGAGAAGCCTAAAAGTGCTTCCTTTAAGTGAAAAGGCAAAAGTTCCAGACTTAAGGAAACAAAAATAATCGTATACTGAGGTTGTTAAGATCTGTGATAAGAATGAATCTACTGTCTGTGAAATTGTGAACAGCATATTGTCGTAATTGTTCTATTTTATTATTAGTTATTATTGTTAATCTCTTGCTATGCCTAATTTACAAGGTAAACTTTATCATTGGTATGTATGTATAAGAAAAAAACATAATGTATATAGGATTCAATACTTTCTGCAGTTTCAAGTATCCACTGGTGGTCTTGGAATGTATCCTCTGTGGATAAGGCGGAGGTTATATGTATACTATATACAATATAATGCATCTATGGTTCTATGTATAAGAACAGTGTTTATACATGTAAAGTACCCATTCCAAAGCATCACAGCTCAAAATTTTGGACTCACAAAATTTTGAGATATACTAACATTATTAAAATATTGAAATAAAGCTATTTTATATAATTTAATTAAATATCATAAATATATGTAAATATATATAATATATATGTAAAATATATATGTAAAATATATATTAAGAAATATATGTAAAATATATTTCTAAACAGATTAAGATTTGTGATAGGATCTGTTACAAAGATTGAGACTCAAACAAATTCTACTTCTCAAAGAATGTAGAATTAGCTACCAAACCTCACTGTAGTATCTGAAAATAATTGCACACACATATGTCTAAATATATAAAGAGTATTGCATGACAGTATTTTCACCTTATTTTAATGATTTTACTACTAGCAAACTGTGTATTCTTAGAAAGCTGATATTTCTTGTTATTCAATATGTATCCTTTGAACAAATTTCTTCTTCATTGTAAGTAAAGTCTACTAAAACCAGCTATCCTTTATGACTCACCTATTACTCCTAACTTCATAGTAATAACTCCTCTTTTATGCTTTTGTGCCATTTTCATGTTATTCTGTAACTCTGCCTGTGAATCCTTGTCCCCTTTTGTTTACATGGCTATTTACATGGCACCTAGTAAGTATTCAATACATGTTTTTGAATAGTAGTTAATAAATTATTTCATTTCCAGAGACCTGGGACATTTGACTTCCTGATATGACTCCCAAATGTCTATTCTACCCATTCATTTTTTAACTTTTTCGCTGCTATCTCATGTTTAAAAAAAAGAACTCCCTCAACCTACAGTCTTGTTCATGCTGAATAATATCATCAGAATAATCATTACAAACAATACTGTCACTAAACCACACTTTTACACTAAAAACCATCCACACTCCCTATTGCCTACAGAAGCAATTAATTAATTCAATTAAAAATATTTATTGAGTGTTTTCTATGTGCCAAGATATTTTTCAAACACGCAACTCCCTCTGAATTTGGTTATAATCAACATTTTCAACAAAATCTCCAAACTCTGACCGTCTCAGATCTTACACTTTAGCTAATTTTCTTTTCTTGTTTCCTTTATGTAAATCTATGCTTTCCTACTTCCCAAATTTTGCACATTAGGACTGCTCTTTTCTTCAATGACTAAGTTAATTATTAAAAAATAATCAAATTTCTCTTATAAAAATTTTACAAACAATTTCAGATATGACTAATTTATTTTCTATTGTATTCAATTGTGTTTTAATTGTAGGCTGCTTTTCAATATATTTAATTTTATTGAATTGATTTTATTATGAAAGTCAGAATCATATAATAAAAAATAATAGTTTCATAATTGGTCATATTTGAGTTTAAATTTCCAGTAGGATAAATACTAACTATATGATTTTGGTTAAGCTAATATCTAATTAGGTTTCCTACATCTAAAGGGAAATTAGCAATACAAACTTCCTTCCTAGATGGTAAGGATCCAATGAGATAGCATTGGTACTTATTGATGATAATTTTCCTACGGTCTTGCATCTCTTAATATTTATATTTGTCAACTAGTTTGCATGCCCTTGAGAAAAAAATAGTTTTATTATATTTCATTATATATATACTGTTATACAGAGTAGAATCACAGAAAATATTTCTGTAATAATGAATTATTTAATTATTTAATTTTCTTACAGTACATTTATGGGGAAACCATAAGTCATGGAATCAAAATATGAGAGAAGGATAATATCAGATCTGTGAATAAAAAGCCACATTTTATATGTGTGTATATATGTATTGTATGTATTTTTGTATATATGTGTTTAAGTTCATATGTATATAAGTATGCATGTATACTTGTGTATAAAGTATGTGAAAGTACACACGTATACACTCACACTCAAATATCTACACACATATACTCACATACAAACATATTAAGTCAGATAAGAGACTATCATGGGTTGAAAAATGTCTAAAGAGCACCATTCTGTTGGAATTGAATTTGGAGGTAATATTCTCAGAGGACAAAATATCAACATTCTATAGTATATTTTAATACATCAACTGAAAGAGGGTTCAAAATGTGCATTTTGAACTGACTGAGTTTAATCATATTAAAGGAAGATCAATAAATCAGTAAAATACACAAGAATCTTTCAAAGATTATGCTAATTGAAAAATTACCTTGTTAAATATCTGCTTTTAAAGAACATTTATGAATTTTGGAAGAATTTTAAACTTAACCTAACATTGCATTAATGATCAGCTGAATGAAAGGAGAAACTCCCATTTTTCCATATTTGGTTTCTTACATTAAAATACAAGCACACAGTTATGTGGCATTGCCCTTCATTTGCTCTTTTCAGTTGGAAAGCATGGCTAATCTCTCAAGGGAATGTTCTTGCTATTTATTATTGATTTTATAGCTCAAAAATATAAGTGGGCAGTGAATGGCTGGATTGCAGATTAGGAAATAACCACTTAGAAGAAGCCAGCTGGACACTTGTGATAAATTGCTATTTTCTGTGTGAATTTTATACCTAGTTATAGGTAGTTTACAGAATTAAGCTCCATATGGACAAAATGCTACTGAGAGGACTACAGCATAACCTGTGCATAGTTACAGATGCTTTTCTCATTCTTTTGGGACACATTGTAGGAGAAACATGTCATAATCAGGGATTTAGAAATAATGAAAGATTTGGCTTTCATCTATTTTTCATGGATTTACCAAAGCTCAGATAAAGAAAACAAACATACACAAATGTTAGCTTTGATAGCATTAAAGCAGACTAAACAAATGTTCCCTGAATGTGACACACAGACACACACACACACACACACACACACACACAACTGTCATACCACTTCCACCACTAGCACTATAATTCCCAGTATAGAAATAGTTCCCAATGTTTTTTAGTAATGTTGAATAAATTATCTTTTATAAATGAAAAAAATCTTGCTAAATCAATACCCTTGTGCCCAATTGCTTTTCCTGACTTAATACTATTTATTAGTCAGCTAAGACTGCCGTACAGAACACCATAGATGAGTGACTTAAGCAACAGTTTATTTCTCATAGTTTTGGAGGCTGGAAAGTCCAAGATCAAGGTACTGGTAGATCTAGCAAGGGCACTATTTCTGGTTTGCAGCTGGCCATCTTCTCATTGTATCTTCACATGACAGAAACAAGACAGAAATAGAAAAAGAAAGACAGTGAGTGTGTTTTTCTTATAAGTCCACTAATCCCATTCATTAAATTTCCACCGCCATGGCCTAATCCCCTCCCAAAGGCGCTACCTCCTAATACTACCACATTGGGAGTTAGGATTTCAGCAGATAAGTTTGAAAGTGAGAGAGAAAGGCCACATTAGATAGTCCAACAACTATCTAATCTAAACATAAATAATAAATAATTGTAAACACAAATAATACCAGTTTTCCAAGAGCTGATCTACAAGGTGTCCAATTTATAATAATTATTTTGAGTTATAGATTAACATTCTTTAAAATGAATATAAAGAATGTATTGGCCAGGGTTCAGCAGGAAACTGAAGTTAAATACTTGAAACCTATAACATTTAATGCAGGGAATTTGTTATGCACGTGATGGAAAAACTGAATGACTAAATATGGGAAAGAAGCAATACTGAGATTAACAACAATTGAAAAACTACTATTCCTAGTCTAGAGAGAGACAATAGAAAAGGGTGGGTGATATTATCAAGGCTAAGACCCACTGCAGGAGACTGCGGCTAAGGTGGCCCTTTCTATCAGAAGCTGGACGCATGGAAGAGATACGGCTATTAAGGAAAAGCTGTCTGAAACAAAGAGGAAAGGGAAAAGTAATCTGGCTTCTCCTTCAGTGCCAACTGGTTCCTTCCTTCCATTAGATAAGCCCAGCCAGAAGGCAGCTAACACAGGGGAAATACCTCCTGCTAAATCAATATCCCTGTGAGTTTCCTTTCTGGAGAAAAAGGAGGAATTGATTGCCTGAAGTTAAACAGGCTCAGAACCAGCACAGATATATGACCATTTTTTTATTCTAACACGTTAAACCAAACTATTTAAAATGCAATATGCTACGTTGATATTCCATATGCATATAGAATTTCATTGTCAAAAGACAAAACATAAAAAAAAAATTTGAAGTTAAGGAAAAATTGTTTGTACTTTTGAATATTTTAGATGCTGCTCATGTCAATGTCAAAAATATCCATTTTTGTTGAGGTTTATCAGGCAAAGATATTAAGTATACTAAACTACTTGGACAAATATGACAATTACATACCTAACATAATAGTGTTTATGTGATTATCTTTTCCTGAAATCAGCATCATCAAACATAAAACGTAGTAAACTTTTTAAGTATATTTTATATACTCTAATAACTTTTTGAATTAAATATTGATATACTTAATTCAGGAAAAGACACCAGTAGTATTAACCTGTTCTTTCTATTATTACTTATTCAGGAAACAGTTGACTAATCATGTCAAGGGCAAACCATATATTTAACTTTTCTAAACTCTTCACAGTATAATTTGTTCTAGTTATAAGTTAAAAGGGTCAAAATATGATCAAATCTTTTTAAATAAATAGAAAAGGGTATTTTCAGTGATATGCTCTAATTAAAAATCCATTTAAACTCATGGGAATGTGATCAATAAAAATAAGCTTGTGGCATTTTTCTCAATTTATTTCCTTTATTCCCTGGTGACTCACCAGAAGCCTGTTTCTTTAGGAAATTATTTCCTTGAAAATAGTCTTATAAACTTCAAGAAGAATATTTTTAGTAGAAACTAGAATTTTTACATATTTCTGGTACAGTCATCTCTAACACATGACAAACTGTTTCATTATTATGTTTTGGGACAGAAAATCATGAACAATGACAGATCATAACCACATCATAGGCTACCATGATTTAGCACCTAATCAGTTTTATTGCATTTGAAATATACTTTCACCCCCTTTCTGACTGCCAAGTTAACATTGAAGAAACTGAATATTTGTCTCGTATTTTGGATTATCCTAAGAAACGACAAAACTTGGTAGACAACTATGATAAACCAAATGAAACTAAGAAACAAACTTTTCTAAAATGATAAAACCATAAGGAATGACTCCTGGTAATTCCATTGTAAACATAGTTCTTAACTAAACCTCCTGGCAAACATACCAGCAGAAATGTAGTGAAGAACACTTATCTGTAAAATGATTTTAGCAGGATACCTTTTCTAGAGTATTCAATTTTTGTAAAAACTTGGAATTTAAGGGCTTATGGGGGAATGACTAGTTTTGGCAATGTTGAAGAGGAAGGACATTTGGGGAGCTGTGTTAGTGGAGTTGGAGTTCTCCAAAGGAAGACATATTTGCCAGTGTCTTGTGATTGCTACTGGATCTAATTTGACATTTTGACCTTTTATATCCCTCATCATACTTTCAAATTCTAAGATCTCTTTATGAATTAATGAACATAAGATTGGAGATTAGAAAAGAGTCAAATGAAAAAATTGCCAATATTAAAATAGCCTACCCCAAAAATCTCAGTACTAAAATATCAGCCAGTTTCCTCTGCATGACTGACACCAACCTCCGCTCTCCTGAAAATCATGTCTAGAATATTTTGAGGAAAAAGTGGCATCCTGCATTTTTCCAGAAACTAGATTAAAATACAAGTTTCAAAAAATGGAAATGTCAATATCAGATTAATACTTCTTTCTCTCAAGTGGAAGAAATTATAAACTTTGCACATTAAGATGCCAGGTTTGACCAATGAATCAGAACTGAAAAGGTTAATGGAGGAGGAAAAAGAAGAAGCAAAGAATAAGCAAGTCAGAAAAAAATCTTTTTTTGTTATTTTTTATTATACTAAAATATAATCTAGTTTCTGGAAAAATGCATATACATATATCACCAAATCTTGTAGTCATTCAATCCCTCACATAAAAAAAAAAAGTTACAACAATGGAATTAGAATTCTCAGCCATATGAGGGCTAAACTTGGGAGTTTCTCTGCATTTGAGATAATTAACAAGCCTGGAATGGGACCCCTGAAAAACAGTAACTCTGGCAAACCTTGAGTTTCTCATCTCCTTATTTTCAGAAAAATGTATTCCTTCTAATTCACATAATTCACAATTCCATAGTCATAATTATTTATGAATATAATGTTTCCATTTTAGAAAGAAGTACAGATTAAGAGCAATCTGTCTTCTATTCATTTTTCCAGGTTATGAAAAATAAACAGAAAGTAGAAATCTAAATATCACCTGATAATCAGCAAACTGGAAATAGTCTTAAAAGAGGTATATAATATTTTTAAAAGATTAATCAAAGTTGCATTAACCAAAGTGGCTATAATGTTTTGATATGAAAGAATATAATAGAAAAAATGGAAACGTCAATATCAGATTAATACTTCTTTCTCTCAAGTGGAAGAAATTGTAAATTTTGCACATTAAGATGCCAGGTTTGACCAATGAATCAGAACTGAAAAGGTTAATGGAGGAGGAAAAATAAGAAGCAAGGAATAAGCAGGTTAGAAAAAAATCTTTTTTTGATATTATTTTTTGTTGTTCTTTAGTCAGAACACTTTTTAAAATAAGTTGGTTTTTAAATTAGCAAAAACAACATACATACTCATTAGCAAATAGAAAACTAAGCTTCTGCCATAATATGGACAAGGTGAAAGAGGGCACAATATTATTTAATACTTAATGAGAACACATAATAAATGATAAGCTATTCCATAATTGCATATTGTCAAATACTTTTATATACCTACACTTAACTCATACTATTATTGAAGTATGCCCACCTATATTTTTACGTCCAGATACACAACATTCTATGTCAAGAGACACACATACAAAAAGTGTTAACTCTGTGGAATTCCAGGTTGGTCAATAACACCCATTCATAGATACATATTACAGTTTTTCTTGTTTCTGCTATAATTAGAAAAACACAATACATGCTCCTATGTACATATGTGAAATCTATTCCTATGCACACAAACACACATAAACATTTTCAAAAGATCAAGGTGATGCTTTAGTTACAGAGTGCATGAATTACAGCTGTAAGAAAGAACAACTTGTTTAGTAGACATACTGAATTCTCTCTCATAATCTGTAGTAGAGCCAAGCAACCACACTTCAGTGAAACAGGAACCCACTTAAGCATGGATAGCTTGACATCACAATTTGTGGGTTTCTCCCTCTTGACCTCTACTGTTAATGTGTCTCAATCAGCAATAACCAGTATCATATTTCTTAGTTGTACTTTTCAAGTGAAAGAATTGGCATAGCTCAGTTTAAGTCATGTACCTATTCCTTTAAATATATACTCACTCAAAAGTTACTGAGCCTCTACTACATACAATGATAGTGCAGAGTAGGTTCTCCAATCACCAGTCCCAAGGGAGGACTCACACTACATGGAGGACAGCAAATATAAGCACAATACCAAACACTGAGAAGAGGAGTTAAAACACTTCTGCTCACTTCTTCTTCTTAGGCTGTTGCTTTACCAATTGCCTGAGTCCAGTGAAACAGAACGCTCAAACACAAGTCATATGAAGTGGATTTATTACTCATAGATAGGCAACAGAGGACAAAAGAAGCCTAAGATCCATCATGAACCAATCCTCCCAGGTTCTAGAAAGCTGCCTAGGAAAGATGAATGGAGTCTCAACCATGAGTGTTCCACTTGTACCACAATTGAGGAGCCCCAAAAGTCATCCTGACCCAGGTTACCCATGTGACCTCAGGCAACATGGCTCACTAGGCAACACTTTGAAAGACATCCTACTTCCAAGAGAAAAAGGAACAAAAAGTCCAGACTCTATCTGATAGCTCTTCCCTGACTTAAGATGTTATACTCCCTGGGTGGAACAAAAACAAAAACCATGCTGATTCAGACAGTTCTTGCCTAAATCTCTATGTATTGCAATCCCAGTACATCCTGTGGTTATTCAGAGAGCTACATGAAGGAACATGGCAGAGAACTGGGCCAGTCCATGACCACCCAGAGAACTTTCCTGCAGATAATACTAAGCATTGGATAGACTGAGATTCAACAAACAGACATGTCGTGGCCATGAAGGTGGGTAAGCAGGACCACACAGCAGAAACACAACTGTCTAAGTTTATTCTTGGAAAGCAGACAAAAAAGAGGATATACTAATTGGAGAACAGAAATGAGAGGCTCTACTGATAAAGAGGTGACCACATTAGAGATACAATAAGTAAGGTAAGCCAAGATTGGTAAATGGGTAATTACTAAAAAATCATATCTGGTAGCTGTGTATGGTTAGTTAGTGCAGGGGTGGGCAGCCCCTGCACATTTCGGGGGTCCCTGGGAGGTGTGGCAGCATCAGCGAATCTGTAGGGATAGATATTAAAAGAAAGAGAGAAAGAAAGAAAGAGGCTGGACTCCTGTCTAGTGCAGAAGCCGTTTAATGGGACAAACCATAAGCCTTTTATCCTAAATTTTCACAGGTTAAATCACAAGACTTTCACGTGAACACAAAGCCAGGTGGATGAGGGGCGCCCCCCACCCACCAGGTGTTTCCTCAGGTATGAGGAAGAACAAACCCAAAGTTGTCTTACTGTTGTTTATGCTTAGTCAATGTTTCTTAAAAGTAACATAACAATCTTTCCCTGATGTCACAATGTTTCTAA